>DWGO01000295.1:0-13207 GCA_018247635.1 Eurytides dolicaon deicoon
GTGTGTGGGTGTGTGTGGGTGTGTGTGGGTGCGTGGGTGTGCACGCGCGTGTGTGCGCGCGTGCGAGAGTGCGCGCGCGTGCGTTTGTTTGTGTATGTGCACACGTGCGTTAATGTTTTGTCTCAAATTACCCAACAGTAGATAGAAAAAAATCGTGTTACCACAAATATCAACTGTAGCGTTTCAGATGAGTTTACAAGACAATAACTTTTTGTACCGTTACTAATATGTCAATCATTATCAATACATTAGTTTAGGACCTATGTTGCTATATTTGTTTATTTAAAATGACGTCTCGATTGACTCTATTAGTGCTGGGGGGAATTCACTGTCGTATAATTTTATTCGTAAAAATACTCAAAGATGTCGGGGTTATCAACTGTTATTTGCTGCATAGAAAATTATGAATCATTTGATGTTATTGTACGCTAGTACTACAGCAAGTTGCCGTTACTGTGGAACAAGTACATGGTCTGCTCGCCGAGATTTAGTTCACGTTAACGGCCTTTGGACAAGACAAAGAAGCTTTGACGTAATAAACGTATCAATTTTCTGTCTAATACTGGAAAGTTTAACAGCTACCAATGCATAGACAGCAACCGATAGGATGACACATTAGGTGACGGAAGGACATTTTGGAGCAAGTTAGCTAGAAGAAAAGCTATCGAACGGGAACAGTGGCTTCGGCAGTACGTCTTCCCATTTCTTGAACAATGGTTGTAAATGGGTTTAATTCTCCTGAACTTTATTGCGGACTGTAAAATGTTAAATGTTGTAACGTGTGATATAACACCAAATATAATCGCGGTAAAAGGCAGCGATTTCACACTATTGAACAAGGGCAATCACAAAAAAGCTTTATATATTTTTATGACATCTGTTATTGACAATTAGCTTCATCATCATCAAAAAAATCTCCCATTATCAAGAAAAGAGCACGCTCACGAAAACGTCAACAGAATGTAAGTCTAAAAATTCTTTCATGGCTTTCAACAATTCTCAAATTCTGCCTATGAAATTTGATGGCAATCTAAAAGAAAATTGGAAGTGTTGGATTCAAAAATTCAAAATATATTTATTTACGTCGGGTCTCAGTGAAGAATCTGATAAGCGAAAAATAGCAATTTTGTTATATTTAATAGGAAAACAAGCCATCAACATCTATAATTCCTTATGTGTAAACGAAAATATTTCATAACATTCTCTGCTCGATAAATTTGAAAATTATTTTATACCGAAAACAAATTTAACAATGGAAAGGTATAAATTATTTACTAGAAAACAGAAGAATGACAGCTTAGATATATTCATCACTGAATTTTAAAATTTAGCTATAACATGTGAATTTCGCCCGCTACAGGAATTTCGAATATTTTTATTGCTAATATGAATCCAATTAACAACAATTTTAGAGAAAGGTTATAAATAGGAGAATATCTTACTTTAGAAAAGGTAAAGAAAATATATAAAAGTCTACAGATATCTCAAGAAAATGCTAATGTTTTAAACGAAAATATTCAAATAAGTCACATATCCAGATCGTCATCAAGAATATTTCAGAAAGCAAATTTATCAAGAAATAGATCTTTATCTAGAAATATATATAAAGAAGATCTAAATTCAAATAATCCAGCTTGATCAAGAAAACAGAATAAGAAATGTGGGCGCTGTGGTCAAATGCATCGGTTTGTTTGTCCGGCAGCAAAGGTGAAATGTCATAATTGTCACAAAATTGGGCATTACTCAAATCTATACTTCTTCAAAAAGGTACCAAAAGTAGGCTGTATTGATGCTTCAATACATTCTTTTCTTAAGGTAACACTCAATCCACTTGTAGGGAGAAACGCAGACATGTGCAGTGCCTAGCAATTTTCTATAGCAATGTCACGCCAATATATATTTGCTCTATGACAGCTACACCAAGTAATTCAGCTCTGTACACAAGTAATAAAAACACTCAACATCAGTCAAAGTCAAAAGGTTCAAGATGTTTCAATTGTAATAAATATGGACACCTTGGTAAAAATTGTTTGTTTCTAAAAAATAAACCACAGAATAACGAAAATAATAAAGATTTTGTGGCAGCTTTCACAGCTATGCAACTGAATGATTATATAAATTAGTAAGTAGATTCAGGTGTTTCAATGCAGATGACAATGCATAAAGATTTATTAGAGAATGAAACAATACCACCGATATCCACAGTCAAAATTGCAGATAATAAAACTTTACATGTCGAAAGCTGTGGTAATGTGATACTGCACAAACCTAATAAAGATGGCAGCAACAGTGAAATATTAGTAAAGAATGTTTTATATGTGCCAAAGTTGTCTACAAACTTATTATCAGTATGTAAAATAATAAAATCTGGTTGTAAAGTGGAATTTGATAAAACTGGCTGCTCAACAAAATATTGGGAAACATACCTTATCAAGAAGCCATTGGATGGCTATTATATTTGTCGCAAGGGACAAGCCCTGACATAACATATATTGTAAATTCATTAAGCCTTCAGCAGAGCAATGGGTCTGCATTCAGGAGAGAATGTTCGAAGAAACGCAGACATGTGCAGCGCCTGTGAATTTTCTATAGCAATGTCACGTCAATGTATATTTGCTCTGACGTGGACTGGAAAACGCTTCTACGTGATTGACATTTTTCATACGGTATGACAGTCTTACAGTTCTGTACTGCGCTCGTCACCTAGAGATATTAGGTGGTCTATCTCTTGCCCTGTAATTTCACTAGCATCATTGTCCTTCAAACCGGAACACAGTAGTGTTTACACACTACTGCTTGGCGGCAGAATATCTGGCAATGCGGTGGTACCGCCCCAGTCACTGCAAGAGTCCTACCACTTGGAAGGAAGAATATGTGATAATTGCATAATTAATTGGATTTCAGTTTAGTGTGTCTGGTGTAAAATGGGCCTCATTACCGTCGTACCATTTAATATTTGGTGAATAGAAAATTGATTTTGTTTTAGGGCCAGGCGAGGGCTACGGGCCACCACCAGGCTTTAATGGATATAGAACCTGGCTGGATGATCTGTGTATCGAGTACGCCGTCATGTGAGTATCTGTCCAACGAACTCCTCAGTTGTTGACTGCACTTTTTTATCAAGGAGGTGTCAAATGATAAAGACATGCTACTCATATGATGGTAAGTGATCACTGCCGCCCATGCTCAATTGCAACATATTTATTAAAGCTCCTAAGTTGTATCGATGTATAAATACAGTGGAAAGCTTCCATAGCCGTGCGGATAACGGAAAGGAAGATAAAACGACAAACAATTTTAGTTTTTTTCAATTCGTATGTCTTTAAGAACTTAAAATTGGATACTATATTCTTTGTGTTTTGTTTGTGGTATAGTCACAGAAACATCTACTGTTGAAAGTGTAGGCAAGACCACATAGGGCACGGGTATAGTAAATATTAATAGGCAAAAGCGATAAAGACCACCTTCTGACATAATAACAAATCAACTTTCTTCGGTGTTGTTATTGACATCCGCATCGTTCCGACCACAGAGGTGTTAATTTTGAAATGAAATTGAGCTTTATTCAATAAGACTTTTACAAACACTTTTGAATCGTCAATGAAGTCAGAACGTGAGGACTTAGCATTTCCACGTGTTCGGCGATCCGATGTAGCTTTTATAGCCGCATAGGTTGAAAGCGACAACGTCATTATATATAGATATACAGATACGGACCGCGAGGAAGCTACCACCGACCCGGCAAGCAGTTCTCCCGAGAAGAGTCGACAAGAGACTCAACAGTTGCTTTTTTAAAAATCAAATTACAATTTTAATACTATTCCACCCTGTGGTTAGAACTGTAAATTATGCCCGCATATGGGTCAATATATTTTAATTCCACACATCTTTAGTTAAGAACTCTTGGACAGAATAATATTCTCTGCTAAGTGATATGTTTTTAATCAAAGGTTTAAATATTTCACAATTGAAAGGATCCCAAAACAATATCTCACAGGAAGTATTTGTTTCAGTTGTGCGCTGATGTACGACCTTGTTCCGATAAATCACGGTTACTTTTTTTTCAGTACTCCGACGGTATGTAACGTTATAATGTAATATAATATCAAAAAACTTATTTCGCTTTTAACATATAATAATATAATTATTTTATTTTAATTTTTAATAATAAATTAATAATTATTTTATTTTAATTTTCACTTTCTAGAGATGTGCATCCCTTCACATTTGTTAGTTTCCTACTGCCAAGCAGTAAACCAATTGAATGTTTATATATTTCTAATGTTGAGTCATTTCTGAGGGCAACAAGTAGTAAACAACATAAATTTAATTACACTCACATTTATAACGATCGATTCCCTGTAAAAATATAAAATCAGAAAGTATTGTGTAATGTTCGTAAAAGATGCTTAGTATCGTTTAGCGTAGTATCAATTCGTTCGAGTGAGGACCGATCCCACTCGGAGACGGGGACACCGGCGTTACGATCCAAACCAGAATGTTAACCCTAGTAGTGCGGCATAATTGGGGTCATAGGGCTCAAACACCCAATAATGCCTAACTTAGGCTACTAGTAAAGTATGACGGAGCTTCTGGCTCTACGCCAACTCCGGCACGGGGCTGCTAGCTGGATGTAAGAGTTCCGAACGGAGATCCCGCGACCCCTCAGCAGAGCAGATGATGACCACCGTGGTTTTAGTCGGTGCGAGTCCGACATAACCCGGTAGTCCCTCGGGATGACTGGTATCCATAAAGGATTTCGCCACGAAAACAAAAATGGTATCAATTATTTCTATAGGTTGTATTGTGATATTGAAATTTAACCCAAGTTATTGAATTTAACCAATTTTACAAGTCGTAGGGGACTCTTGCAGAGTCCGACTGGGGAGGTACCACTGCTTTACAAAATATGCTGCCGCCAAGCATTAATGTGTAAGCACTACTGTATTCCGGTTTAAAGTTGTCATAAAAACTGACTTATTCACACACGGTTTTTTTAACTAGTCGAACATATTAGCTGAATATCAATGTTCAAAATAACAACGTAACGTATGTCAGTTTATCAAAGTTATGCTAGCTAGCCTGGATCGTAGTGTCTATCCGTTAGCAAGTCATAATATTACTTTTATACGTTTCAGAAACCTTTTCTGTACAAAAATTGTTTTTCTACAGTGAACTTTGATAATGCATACATTATTAACTTCGAAACGGACTAAAGGATTCAGTTTTAATCCATTATTTACTTTGTAGGACTTAAAAATATTCCAAATTGCATCTTAAGCTCTTTAAACATGCATTTTACAGAACGGCAACATATTATTTGAATGTCCAACATTATATGAGATGTAATGAAATGTACAGTTTCGTCTTTGAATATAATTTGATGGGTAAATAATTTTGTGCAAATAATGAACCATACAACTCTATCTACGCCTAGTAATCATTCCATATTTAGGCCAATAACAAGTATTATTTCTAAAATTAGACAAATGGACTGCCGTGGGAAACAGTTAGTTAATATTGTAATAATAATTTGGGTAAAATTCAAGCGAGCACGTGGATAATAGATATCGTCTATAGATAGTAGCGGAGTAGGTGATGGTAGATTCTTTACGGACTAACAACACTGATTGAAAACACTGACATTTAAAATTGGACTGTTCAAAAATGCTTGTAAATTGAATAAATATATTTTGATTTTATTTTATATTATATTTATGAGAAGTGACCAATATTAGTAAATATATCTGCATTCAACAGTTATGTTTATGTTATTGGATTGTTGATCACCTATAAGTTTATTTCAGGACCACTTGCTTGATCCGATGACTTCTTACTTTGGGTACGGAATTTACTGTCGGTATCCTGCGACTATGGTCCTAATTTTTGGATGGCCCTGCTTTGATCTGTGAGTAATAATCAATTACAAATAGATGTTTTTGGTTAGACGAGCAAGCCGTGCGCCTGACGGTAAGCATACGCCTGCCTATTACACGGTACCACACAGCGTGTTTGGCTCTGTGCAGAGCGAGCAAACTGTTGTGACATCATAAAATAACACTATTTACGGATTTTATCGCTTTTAATTTAAATTTAACTGGTAACTAACCACGTTTCAAACACTTTACCGCGTTCATGGTCACGGTACGAACTTGACGATGTTAGATGTCATACTGTCAATGTCAATCCAGGCTACTTTCATTTCAAAATAAACATATTATAATCCGCTAAAGAAGATTAGTCAGTTTTTACCATTTGTCAAGTGCAACATACCTCTACAAGAGCCAGGAGTGTATAAGCTTGATTGTGATTGCAAAATTGAAAATTCGTAAATAGTTTTATTTTATAATGTCAAGTTTTCTATGTTTATGACATCTCTTATACATCTATTTTCTTTTACAAAAAATGCAAACTAAAGCAACGGAATGCAAGCTGGTCCGAGCGTAACTTGTAAGTACTGAACTCGTAAATACTCTGTTCCTTACGGATCAACTCTGCTCAGCTCTAAATTACAAATAAAAGTCATTCCTTTCTCAACTACTTAATATTATCAATTGCTATAATAGAGTAAGTGTGCATAAGCAACCGTTGAGTTTCTTGCCGGCTCTTCTCAACAGAGCTGCATTATGAGCCGGTAGATTGGTAGACTCTTTGCGGACTGACAACATTGACTGAAATTATTTACACTGACATTTAAAAATGTGACGATTCTAAAGTGCCTACTTGAATAGAGAAACTTTTGAATTTGAAGTAATGGACTGATCCGCTATTACTACTGACGCAGACGCTTATATTATTTATTGTCATACCTAATGGCTAATGCTTACCTACAATCCCATATTTTAATGAAAACTATTCACTCTTCATCCATATTGCAATCATACGACAATCAAGACACTTTTGTTTACAACGATTGTCATTACATGTGTGTTTTTAACCATTAGTACTTTGTTATTTTAGCTGGCTATGGGTCGAGTTGCTACTGGAGTAGGAGCATCGGATCCGCACATCGCCATGGTTCGTGGGGAGCGACGGGATCAGGGCTTGACCGACCGTCACCAGCGCTGGCGCTATTTACGTTCCCCCTTCCACTAAATTCCTTGCCAAATTTTTCATTTGTACTTAAATTATCTACATATATTAGTCACAAATTTAAATAAATTATTGGCGTTATAACTACTTGTATGATTTTATATCAACCTATTATTCAAGCGAATTTTCGAATTTTTCTATTACGTACTTAGTTGATTTTAATAAGTCTGCACATGACTTTTCTTATAAAGGGGAATAAAATATATAAGAGTCGTGGATGAATGTGAAAGAATGAGAGAATTGGCCCTTCAAACCGGAACACAGTAGTGCTTAAACACTATTGCTTGGCGGCAGAATATCTGGCAAAGCAGTGTTATCGCCCCAGTCGGACTCTGCAAGAGTCCTACCCCTTTATATAATGTGTATTTGTTCTTTTGGGTATTAAATAAAATAAATTATCTTTATTTCAACACTGAAGCGAGTATAACTAAACTTATTTAACTTATCAAAATCGGTTTGTAACAAACTTTGTATTAACTAAACTAAATAATCTCACTAACAGATCATTATTCCTAAACGGAGTTTGTCTGTCAGTTGTTTGCACCTATCCATGCGAATGCAACTGCTAATGACTTTGGCGAACCACTATGAAACGATTTTATTCATTTTTCTTTTTTTTTTAAACTTCTTGAACAAAATTTGTAGAAAGGCGGCTTAATTTGAAAGCAGTGTCGTGGTGACGTAGCAGATAAAAAATCCTGTTTGTTTATTGGCAACCTGTTGCAACGAATATTTTTTTATGACAAAGTGATGAGGCGGACAAGTCACCTGTGCACCTGATGGTAAGCGTGACGCCTGCCCATAACAACACAGTGCCAATCAGAGCGTGTTTGGCTCTGTGCTGCGCTCGTCATCCAGATATAGATGGATGTACTGGCATCATTGCCCTTCAAACCGGAACACAGTAGTGTTTACACATTACTGCTTGGCGGCAGAATATCTGGCACCTCCCCAGTCGGATTCTGCAAGAGTCCTACCACTTGTAAAATGCTACTTGATGTACTTCGGGTGGCAAAAGCCTGTCCCCGTTCTCGAGTCTCGTTTGGCTGAAGACCTCTTCCGACCGCAACAGTTCGGAGGGGGCGGACGTCCTTCAGGAAGACGAGCGTGGTGAGGTGCTATGTTTTGGAGGAGGCGCCGTCTAACAACAAACGCATATTTGAAGGACATTAAAAATGAACACAAGGTGTTACCGCAAACACATTCCATTTACATTTATAATACCTATATAACTGCCTTTGTGAAGTACACATTTAAGATGATTTAAAATATATCTTAAAGAGATGCGTTTACAACTATGTGCCATTAATTACAACAACAACAACAAGTTTCATCGGAATACCGAATTTGTGGAAATGCTAAGTTTGCACGAGTTACTATACTATATCGTTAGGGTCACGCTTGAAGATATACGTGAGTTTACAACATTTTGTTGTATTAAACTAAGGCCAACTAAAACAAACTGCCAGAAGGAGGTAGGCGATGGCTTGATGTCCCAATAGGTAGTGTCCCAATAGGTAGTGTCCCAATAGGATATACGATAATCCGACTATCGATCTTTTACCTACAATTCGCGATCCCTAAAAAGAAGTTCGAACCCGATCGAGATCAATCGTACACGATTCGGGCCCTATTTTCTCTGATCAGCCTTATCTCTTTGTACAGCTATCAGAATTCGTTCGAAGTTTAGTTGACGGTCACCGTGACAGTCCGTCAGATCATTCGACTGCGGCAAATTTGTGTCCACTAAAAATTTTCATAGCAATGTTGGCAGTCTCCAGCGTGAAAATCACAAAATTAACATTTTTAAATATGGCAGTTAATTCCTTAAATATGATTATGTAAAAAAGAATAAAGTAAAGTAACAGCCTGTATATTTATTTATCCCACTGCTGGGCATAGGCCTCCTCTATCGGTCAATGCCCTCATACCCCCTGTGTATGAGGGCATTGACCGCCACGCTGTCCCACTTGCGCGTTGGCGGACTTTACATATTTAAGCATATTTTTTTATTGTTTCTTAAATATGCAGGTTTCCTCATGATATTTTTTCCTTCACCCTTGAGCACATGGTATCAGCACTTAAAAGTGTTAATTATAAATTAACAAATTCAATGGTGCCGCGGCACCGGGATTTGAACTCAGGTTGCTCGAGTATATTGAATTAAAAGCGAGCGCCCGGACACTGAGCTGCCACGGCTAATATAATTATGTATTGTATCTTAAATATATTGATGTCAGTCCAAAACGATTTTGGTCTAAGGAACTGCATCGGCGTTTCTACCCAGTTCAAGAATGACTGACTTATAGTCTGATTTTGGCGCCTAGATGGTTATGACGTAGATAAGTATTATCAGTATTTCTGAGTTAAGACGCAGATGTACTAATTGATGAATTAATGCTGTACAATGTTGAAGTAGTCGTGTATGGAGTGCAGTCTATAATAGGTTGTGTCGGAATGTTGTTTTAGTTTTATTTGTGAAAGGAGGATACATTTGAAATAATAAATTTATTTTTAAATAAAACACTTTATTAAAAATAACAACTAATCATTTTTCAATTTTAAAATTTGTTTGTATTACAAGTTATATGATGTAAAAGATAGGATGAGGTAAAAGCAAAAATACAATTTATTTTTAAGTGTGCTACATACAATTATCTAATGCAAAACTAATCAATATATCACATTAATTATTGGCTCTGTGCTGCGATAAGATTTAGGAACCATGCATCAAAATTGCACGGTAGCTACAAAACCATTGTCTTCATCTTGTACCTTAAATGTTGCATTTACATTATATTTGAAAAGTACCATATCGCCTTTTATTGATAGAAATATTCACACTTACAGAAAAACAACTCTAGAGATGAGTCCTAAAATCTGGTTGTGCTAAAAAAAATTCAAACTCACTTGGTATTTACAAATTTTTGACTACATTTATTATAGTCTGCGACCGCGCGCCAAGTTGAAGCAACATCACGTTCGTTTACTCCGTATATTTTAAATTCGTTAAAATGTTTTAATAAGTCTTTTAGTGTTTTATCTTACATATCCATGTAATCAGTGTTTTTGCCATTCTAATGATGTTTAACTTATCAAAATCTATCCAGTGGATCCTTAGATATTAGCATAATTATCTCAAAGTTATTGCTAACGGCTGTGTAACTGACCTGCGCAACTCAAGCACTATCCGATCGCACCGCGATAACAATCGCCGCTCGCCTGACACTGTTGTGAGTCATCTACCGCACATTATTTGCAATGAATACGCCAAAATGTTCTGGTTGTCCCAATCAACTTAAAGGAATTTCTTTATTGCATTGTTGTCGTTGCGCCGATAAATACCACTATACTTGTTTGAATTTAACGAAAGACAACTATCTCAGTTTAACGAAAGAATCAAAAGATAACTGGGTCTGTCCGACGTGTCGTTGTAAAGAACCAAGACCAGGCGACAATTCAAACACACCGGTGCGCTCTTCACCTGCTGCGGCTTTGGCACTAAAATACACTGAGACATTGCCTTCTCCGTACTGCGAAAACGTTACTCAACGTGTGAAGCCCCGTACCACAAATTCATGTGAGTGCGTTTCTGCCGACGTTATTCGCGAAATAATCAGGGAAGAATTAAACATAAAATTCAATACCCAAATCAGCGACTTGCAGGTGCGTTTGGCAAGATTAGACGAAACGCTAGCTCACTATAATACTGAGCACGACAAAATTGTACGCGAGTGCGAGGATCAGAAATCCGCAATATCTACACTGAAAAGTGAAAACGAGCAGTTGAGAGCGGCGACAGAAGACTTGACCCAGCGAGTGATCCAGGCAGAGCAATTGTCCCGCGCTTGCAATATCGAAATACAGTGCGTACCCGAGCATAAGAACGAGAACCTCTATAACACCGTTCAGCAACTGGCCAATACCATTAAGTGCCCAGTTTCTGTGACAGACCTGCACTACTGCGCCCGTATCGCTAAACTCAACACGAATAGCCCGCGACCCCGATCTATCCTCGTTAAGTTTGGTAGCCGTCGCCTTCGAGACACCTTCTTAGCGAGTGCGATAAAGTTTAATCGGAGCAACCCGACGGACAAACTCAGCAATAGCCACCTGGGCTACGGGGGCAATGTGAAAAGCCCAATCTTCGTTTGTGAACATCTCACCCCGCATACTAAGCTATTGCATGCTGAGGCTCGACATAAAGCCAAACAGTTGGGATATAAATTTTGTTGGGTGAGAGACGGAAAAGTATTCTTGAGAAAATCTGAGAACTCTAATTACATTGTAGTTAAAGATAAAACTGCAGTAGAAAACTTAAAATAACCTCTTGAACTATTGTATTATATTAATCTTATCAAATCTAACTTAATTTATTTTTTGTTGACATTTCATATTAATTTTAATTTTTTATGTTAAACTTCTATTATCAGAATGTTAGAGGTCTTCGAACTAAAACCCTAGATTTCTTCAATAACATTATTTGTAATAATTATGATGTTGTAGTGTTGTGTGAAACTTGGCTTAACAGTAGCGTTTTCGATTCTGAGTTGTTCGACAGCCGTTACACGGTTTACAGGCGGGATAGACAAACTAGTGGGTTCCACAACACTAAAGATGGAGGAGGCATTTTAATTGCAGTATCGAAAAAGTTCTTTTCAATACGCCTTAACAGCTTTGAGTCGAAATGTGAGGATCTTTGGGTTCAAATTGAATGCTGCAATGACAGTGGGAAAGTTGATTCACTACATTTATGCGCGGTGTATTTGCCACCCCCAGTGCAAAGACATATTCTGGACGAATTTATTTGCAACACAAACCGTGTCATGGACAAAAACAATATCACGAAGATCATTCTTATCGGTGACTTTAATCTGGGTTCAATTCCCTGGAAACAAACTTTCGGCAACTCTAATGCAGGAACTACAAGTAACACGTTTTCTTCTTTATTTTTGGACTTCACTGCGTTAAATAATCTTTCTCAATATAATAATATTACTAACAGCAAAGATAAAATTTTGGATCTGGTCCTAAGCAATACCAACATATCAAGTCTCTCTAGTAGTGATCCGTTGACAATTATTGATCCCTTACATCCTCCATTAAAATTTCACATTCCCCTTAAAGTTGGTATGGTTCTGAAGCCAAGCGTAACCGAACATTTTTGTTTCCATAAAGCGGATTACTATAAAATCATTAATGAACTCAATACGATTTCCTGGGAAAAAGAGTTTTACAACTGCACATCTGTAGATGAAATGGTTACCGCATTCTACAAACACATTCGATCAGTTATTATTAAACATGTTCCTAAATCCAAGACCAAAAGTAAGAAATATCCCTTATGGTTCTCACGTGATCTTATTGGTCTTCTACGAGAAAAGCTAAAGTTCAGAAAAAAACTTAAAAAATATAATGAAAACCCGCTTGACAAACTTTTCTTTGACCTAGCTAAGAAACGCGCTGACCATTTGCTAACGGTTTGCTATAACGCGTATATCGACAGACTAGAACAGAATTTAAGATCTAACCCTAAGCTTTTTTGGAGTTTTATAAAGAGTAAAAAGCAGACCCCCAGCGCTTACCCTGCTAAAATGACTCTTGATAGCAGTACTGCATCCAACGGCAACGATATTTGCAACCTATTTGCTCAGAACTTCTCTGCCGCTTATAATGTCGTTCCTTTTAATTATTCCACTCCTGGGCCTAACAGTCGGGTGGCCATGTTGACGAATAATTATCTTACCCTCATAAAATTCAAAGATGACCAGGTCCTAAAAATACTCAAGAAACTTGATCAATACAAAGGTGCGGGTTCGGACGGGTTACCCTCTGTCTTTATTGCTAAATGCGCTACTGCATTAGTAAGACCCTTGACCCTTATTTACAATAAATCGTTGCAAACTGGTATCTTTCCTTCATATTGGAAGTCGGCACTCGTTGTTCCTATATTCAAAAAGGGTGATAGGAACCTAATAAAGAACTATAGGCCTATATCAATACTCCCAGTGGTAGCAAAAGTATTCGAACAACTGCTTTACCCTATTCTATCGTGGCATTTCAAACCCCTTATGAATCTTCGTCAGCATGGCTTCATGACAGGTAGGTCCACAAC
>DWGO01000296.1:0-13205 GCA_018247635.1 Eurytides dolicaon deicoon
GCACAGAAGCAAGCACGCTCAGTGTGGTACTGTTATGTTATGGGCAGGCGATACGCTTACCATCAGGCGCACGACTTGCTCGTCCCGTCACTTTATCTCGTAAAAAAAAGAGGGAAACAATACCAATCAATCACTTTAAAATCTTGAATCTTGGGGAGTTTTTTTAGCAAGAGCTGCCTACCTCTCCCGTCGACGAAAAAGCGACCCCAGTTCGGAGTATGATGAATTGCGACATAGCAAAGCACTTTGTGGTAAACAGGTCTATTATAATTCTTATAGGGCGTTTTGTCAGCCGTCTCGTTCTAGTTCGAGGCAATTTGCATAAAGCCGTCCCTGTCTCCCGGACTAAATTACGACGAATATTAATCTAAGGAACTCGAAACAATTCAAGCGAACTGCTTCATTGCCAACGTAATTGGTTTTGATTAATTTAATTATAAAGCATGCCTAATGTTGCCAGAAAGTTGATGCTGAAAATGATTCGATGTGATATTGCAATACCCTTTAGTTAGACACTTTAAGTTGAAATTTCTGAGTCACGCAGCAGACATTTTCTATACTCAAATGATTGCTATAAAGAATTTCTTAGTAGTATTAAAGAGTGTCTCAATTCATTAATTATTATTATAAATTTACGATTTGGCTACCACCACACTTTATGCAAAGTGGTGATGAATATATTGGTGGTTAACTCACTATACTAATTCAATAGAAGCCTTAGAAATATTTCTTTTTTTTTAGGAGATCAAGTTACGAGACGAGCAAGTTGAACGCCTGATGGTAAGCGACACGCCTGCCATAACAACACAGTACCAAACAGAGCGAGCTTGGCTCTGTGCTGCGCTCGTCACCCAGAGATATAAGATGGTCTATCTCTTTGCCCTGTAATTTCGCTGGCAACATTGACCTTCAAACCGAAACACAGTAGTGCTAACACACTACTGTTTGGCGGCAGAATATCTGGCAATGCAGTGGTACCGCCCCAATCGGACTCTACAAGAGTCCTACCACTTAGGCTTAAAAATATATCTTGTAATACAATGGAAAATTATGCCCGTTTCTTTGAGTTAACACACGTATAAAATGCATATAAATACACAGAAAAGACAGTATAAAAACCAAGATATAAATACATTCTTTACCATCCTATGATGCAGCTATAGACATTTCAATCATTCACCCCGTCAATGTTAGAATTTGTCAAGTGATCAAACATACACACATACTCTTTGAAACATTACTCTCTTTCAGTAGTCGGGCAGTAATAATAATATGGTCTATTTGTATTTTTAACATACCATATCCGTAAATAACTGGCTGGTCGCTGATGCGCACGCGACGTACTGCAGGCAACGTATAAAGTCCATAATCTTCGTTTTTTCCCGCGTATTCATGCGTGTAACGGGGCAATGAGTTATAGTACTGTGGATTGTTCGGTTCCCCGCGTTGTACCGTCGAGTGCGGAAGACTATGAGGATGTAAGTTCGGCACACGTTGTAGTATAGAACGCGGAACGGTATTGTAATCGGGAACTTCTTGATTTCGTATATCGGGTCGGCTCAAAGTCGCGTATATGCGGTTATGTGGATCATTGTACACCGACTGATATTGGAAATTTGGTGAATATCCCACCTCGTGGTGCACTGGCTCTATGTAGTCTACGTAGGGATTGTTTCGGCTTTGAACGCCTTCTCTGTACCGCTGCGATTGGCCATAATGGTTAAGCGTTTGCAAGCTCTGAGCCGGATAACCGTACTGTATTGGCTGCCTCTGATACCTGTCCCGTATGTCGAAGGGCTGATGCTGCGGCGCAGAGAATCGGTCTGTTGCGAATATTTCGCTCACGGGCAAAGCGGGGCCGCTATTACTGGTGTTGCTTCGATTACTCCTAGTGCTGCTCCTGTTACTCCCACGGCTTAGAGAGCCGTCACCGCGAACGCTCAGTTTCAACTCCAACCTTTTGTCCTTCATCGCTTTCACACTACAGTTCACGTGTCACACGTTCATTAACATTGTATCTGAATAGAAAATGCTTGTAAACTCAGCACGGGTACATAAATACACCATTAAACGACAAAGTAATATATCATATTGAAGAAAGCGCGGACATTTGCTTTGTACTTTGTCGTAATGATGACTAATGACTGTCATGAAATTAGTAAATGTGCTTGTACAAGACTCCGGACTCGTGGAGGGTCTGCGCAGCGTTGTCAGAGTTAATTAAGATAAAAAATCGAGTATCCCGCTGTGTCTGGATCGAGTCTCAGTCGCATCGAAACGAACGGGAATAGAACAACGATCAGTTGTTAAGGATAGATGGACGTTAAACCGTAAGACGAATGCTGAAGCTAAAATGCGCACGAACGCTAAAATGATCTGTTGTATAACATAATTAATTCTATAAATTATTTATGGACATTGCTAATCGATTTTATTTTGTTGCCCATATTTAAAATTCGGTAAATTTTAAACAATAACACATACACATTCCATTTATAAAATGTTGTTACCCAAATCCATTAAAAACAAAAAATGCGGATTTTATTAAAACTTTAACGTCGATTATTGCCGGTTATTGTAATGCAAATGAATCGTCGAAAGTTAAAAACAGTAATTTTCATAGTAATATTTAAAACCACTTTAGACAACTAATTTTAGAAACAAATCTATTGCGAAATATTTGATTATATGACGTTATCAAGATACAATGTCACTGCAATTACGATGATAACGACGCGGCGACAGAAACCGTACCCGCCGAGACCATTTCGATCACTGTTGGGACATGTCTTCGAATGAATTGTTTCACTATGTAGCACTGATAAGATAGTGTCAATAGTTCAATAACATGCATTCATTATCCACGTTTCCGACGTAATTGTTTCCTTCCAACGATCGTTTACGACTGCGCATCAAAAACATTCTAATGTTGTATAACAATACCATATGTTAATTAATCTTTCTAATTTGTTGGCTATAAATAAACAAAGAACGCATCGTATCGCTATCATATTCAGTCTAGTTACGTAAGACACAGCCTTGATATCTTCAGTTTCGTTGACCACGTAACCACAAGATCGGTTTAACTTTTAACCACTAGATTACGCGACTAATAACTTCAGTGATACCACAAAAAACTAATACCAAACAAAATTGAAGTTTACTATCGGTTTTATACCTATTTGACATATTTCGGTGGTATAAAAATATAATATTTTAAATCTGTAAAAAAACCGTATAACGTAAGCCCGTTGAATTCTAACCCATAAGTTGTAATCTGATTTAAACCTTGCCGTTTATTGCTCTATAATTTACACCTGTTATCAAAAGGGAGTGGTGTTGAGAAATTCCATAGGCAACGGTGTGCAAAACACTATACAGGTGCGTATCAAAATCTACTCGAACCGGCTGGCTCCGTAAGTGCCCTAATCGTGAACCGACTAGAAAGGATTAGAATGCTTCCTTACGACTGTGGGAAAGTGCAGTGCCTTGTTATACAACGTTGCAGACAAACTAGTAACGGTATGTGTTTAGAAAATGCGTTTCATAAGTAGTCCTTTTTCGCAACGAACTGGAAACGCTATATTTTTAGTCGTATGACATTTTAGTTGGCACTATTTGGAATCCTTATCATTTAAAGTGAAGTTTAAAAACAAAGGTCTCATATTCTTTACCAATCGAACCGTTTTTGTTATTTAGTGTTGTCCGGGACAAATTAACCGGTTCTCATGAATCACATTCAACACTAGTATAAACTGTAAGGCCTCGGACGTGGGTACGGACAAGATGCAAGTATTACGCCTGGGGCGTGGAGAAAGTATGGGCAGGAAGACAACTGGGCGCAACCCACGATTGTTAGATTAATAGAGCAAATCAAGGCTTCCGGGCGTTATTGTGGCATAGAAGACATGGTCTTATTCACCGATCACATGATATTGTTTACGGGTGACTATAACAATACGCGCGGCCTTCGGTATCGACAATGCTTGAGTTAGTGCGACGTCTTGTACGGTAATAACGAGAGAATGTTTATTCTTGACAAATATGACGAATATGTTAACAGAAAATATTACTACTCTATTGCATACCCACGTATGTTTCGACACAAATACGAACAAAGAACGATACGATACGATTTAGATTTTATTTCGGTAAAAAGTATTTCACTTTGCTATATTTTTAACATTAACCTAGTCAAATAATGTTAAATCCGAACGAGTATAATTTTGTTTTAAGCATTTGTATATCAACCGACCACTGAGTTCACTATAAAAATACACTAGCCGACTTAATTCGCCACTTCCGGAACTCAATATCGACCGGTATTATCACTTAATCGATACAGTCAACACCGCGTTGCTCTTGAACGTTATTTCGGTGAATGCCAGCACCGATACACACAATGGCGCCGTCGAATCCTTATGAGCACAGATAATGTAATTTCTAATGCATAGCCGGCGTTGTCACGCGACGTGCGCCAACATCGGTTTCACTCGATGTAATTATTAACATAACTGAGAGCCGAGTTGTACTGTCGGGTACAACACGGCGAAAAATGCCCGCGCACCAGATAAGCTGATAAGGGCAGCGGTGATACCGATTTGATATTGCCGAGTGCCGGGGCAAACATTGCGTACGAGCTCCGTTGCCTCATTGCGACGAGCGCACGCTTATGAACATTGTAGACGTACAGTTAACAATAGACGTAAATGTAAATATAGTAGATTAAAAGTCGCGTCGTTCAATTGTGGCTCACATACATCTCGGGTTACGTTGCTGAACAATGAAATCATCTTGTTGCTTGAGATAATTCATAAGTAAATTAACAAAGATAACGGGAATGTCAATGACTACGTTTAAACCAATTTTATTTCGCTTTAGTTTCTTAAATCTCCATTAACGAGTCCACTCCTAACAACATACTATAATTAAATACATATTTATAAATACGTGAAAACGTGCGGTAGTATAAAATGAAATGGTAATGTAACTTAAGCAGCCGTATATTTGTCCCACGGTTGGGCGGAAACGTCTGTACTGATGGTGAAAGGATACAGACCACCACGAGGCCCTGTGCGAACTGACGGACATTACATATTTTAGTTTTTTTTTTTTCAATATCTCAGATATGCAGGTTTCTTTGATGTTTTCCTTAACCGTTGGGCACGGGGTAAACCAACATCACTGCGTTATCAATTATCCTACTACTTAACAGTATTATGTAAGCATTGCTGTGTTCCGGCTTGAAGAGCAATGTTACTAGCAGCACGGGCTAAGGTTAAGACCTATCGGATCGCTAACCATCAGGCGCATGACTCGTTCGTGTCGTCATTTTATCCTCAAAAAAATTGCTGGTTTTATCGTTCACTTGTAATGCTAAGCCTAACTTTTTGCCGAGTTCTTAGTTCTTGGTCTATGACAAGTCTGTATGAGTTAGTATCCCACTATAATATGAGTATAAGTTAGAGTATGAGTTATAAATAAAAACAATAGGACTAATAGATTCAATGAGAAGTTTAAATAATATATTCATTACCCGATCCAAATCTTTTTAGTTATTAACCTACGTTATTTTGTTGCTTCACCTGTTCCTTTGAAGAGTTCTTTCCAAACACTCAAAGAGATAGATGACCAGCGATGGTATATGATAAAGAATTTAGTCAATGAGGTTATGGGTCTTTAAAAATTTTATTTTACCCCCATGAGAACAACTAAATACAAACTGCTCGGTAACGCTAGCAAGGTATCTTCCAAAACGGACGCAGAGAAAGATAAATCGCCAAGAGATCACTAAGGTAGACAACAGAAGGTTGAAATATAGGAGGTACTCTATCAGATAAATAGGGTCTCTATTTAAAAATAATAATAAGTACAAGCAGACTGACTGACTGACAGTCAAACAACATAGAGAACATAATGACGATAAGTACTCCGTCTTCACCAATTAAGAACCCTATATAGGATATAAAAATAATCACTTGATTATAGCGATTAAATATGATGAACGACATCGCGTTTGAATACTTCCTTTGTAACAGCATCGTGTAATAAAAGGAATTACCGCATGTTAAATGCTATCCGTAAGAAAGTATCGAGCTGTCAGTGATCGGTGGGTTCTTTGTTGTTTGAACTTTGGCGAGTGTTTCTTGCGAGAGAGTCGTGATCACGAGCGTATGAAATGTTATTACGAGCTGAACTATACTACGGTCCGAGGCACATCTAGTGCGGATGTCACCATGCATTGTGAAACAGTTGCGTTGTAAACAACTTGATCTTGTAAGAAATTGCCATGTCTTTTGGGTGTTTTAACCGACTACAACACAGCCATAGAGAGGTAATGTGTTAGACAGTCTACGTATGTATGGATCGATTTTGGCAAATAAGTTATCAATCTGTTCGTATTTAATGTAAGAATTGCCAAATGGGCAATTCAAGTGGCAGATTCCTTTTGCAGAGTCCGACTTCGGCAGTACGACTGCATTGCCAGATATTCTACCGCCAAGCATTAGTGTGTAAGCACTATTGTATTCTGGTTTGATGGACAATGATGCCAACGAAATTACAAGGCAAAAAGATAGACCATCTTATCTGGATGAAGAGCCTAACACGAGTCAAGTGCGCTCTGCGTCGTACTGTGTTGTTATGGGCAGGCGTCATATACCATCAGGCGCACGACTTGCTTGTCACGTCACTTAGTCTCGTAAAAAAAAGGGCAAGCAATAAACAAGCGGTAAGCGGGGACTGCTGTCAATGGCGTCCCAACACAAGAGATGATGCAAGCTGTGGGTAACATACCAACAGCTTTTCCGGTATCGGATGGGGTTACGGTAGCCTTTTCAGGGAAACTTTAACGTCTTTATGCTTAATTGACCGACCTAATTGTCACTTGATTCTATGATACTTCTGCTGAGGATACGTGGAGAAGAATTAATATGATCGTATGATATATTATCAAATTGTACTGACACTATAACACAATGTTTTTAGTGGGTTCGGTTCGGTTCAAAGAGTGTAACGGAATTTGTAAAGTATATTTATAAAATAGAAAGGCTTAAAGATATAACGGCATCGACGGCTTAATACTTTGTAGTAAAATTGAGCGTCGTGTTAATAGTCCAATTCTCACACGGTTCTAAAACTTTTCGTGACCTACAAACGCTAAATTCCAATCTGTGTATACACTATATTCCAATTTGGTGTAAAGCACAACGCTTTGCCTTACACCTTCTTACGCTAGTCTATTTTGTAACGAAAATAATTTCTGTATAAAGAGTTATTAATAGATTTTTTAAATGACTTACCATCAGGCACGTCGTCTACAGCCTCCTCTTCGTCGTCAGTCTTGATTTCATCGTGTTGTTCGCGTTTCTTGATCGCCTGCAAGAAATTAATATTCAAAAATGTGCACTCAATAATATCGCACAACATTCAAAGCAAGCGCTCTCTGTGACTAACTGCACGCAGAAACAAAGACTTAAAATTAGTATGCTCTATACAACAATAACAAAACACGGCAGGCAAAACAAACGCAAATGCATCTAAACTGTTATCCGAGTCGATCTTTGTTAAAATTTTAGATACGAAACTGCTTGTTGGTTTGTTCGTCTTTCGCATAGCAGAACAACGATTCAAAATTTCTAATAAGTATAGGACCTTGAGAGGAGTATCTACGAAGAAGCCCTAGTCTCTCAGTAGACCGATAATGATGATGGCGGGATAGGCTAAATTTTACCTTTGAATATTACTAAAAAACCAACTTAATCGCACAACAAAATACACACTAGTAGGGCTATGGAAATATCTCACCCGGGCCAGCCATCCTCCCGCGGCTTTCAAGCACCTCATTCCGAGGCGATCGGGCGTGAGGTTGCAGAAGAATAACAGACTTTATCGGCACGATCTATTCCGACTTGGGACCGGTGCTCGAAACTAGTTCACTCCACGACCGATCGCGCCACGCGTAGCAGCGTCGGGAGCGTGCCGACGATGCGCCCATTTCCGCGAACCGCACAGAGGGTCTAACGCTGCGGCGTCGTGCTCCAGGGCCCGCGTGCACCGGCCCGTGACAGACGCACACTCGACAATTACCAGCTGAGGCGCGTTCCGAAACCGAACCGACCAAGCGACAACAGTTCAAAAACAAAAGAACCTCAATGACCGACTTGCAATGAAAATTGAGAAGCGTCCAAAAACTGCGTGTCAGTTGAACAAACCGTACGACGTTTAAAAACGAGTCAAAATTTCAATATCAAGTCACTTAAAGATATAATCCAAATCCATAAGCCGGGGGAAATAAAACGATTTTAGTGAGTTACAGTATTAGCAACTGTATAAAAGTCGGTCGACTCGTTGGATTGTGTACACTGACACTGGCCGTTCTAGCCCGATTTCAGAGTCTTGAAAAAAAAATTAAACCGGCGTAGCGTAAAACGCTACAGTGGCTGAATAAAGCGACGTTTGCCGATGGAGTGCGAACGCTCGCTCATGCGGACGTTCCACGTCTCCGTGTGTCCGCACGCCTGGAGGCGCTGTCACGGTGCAGATCTCACGAGTCTATTGTTTATACTGTTTAACGGCGGATAAGAAGAAATTTCGTTGCGGCCCGCGCGTCCGCTTTTACCCTTTCTCGACGCCTACATTATATTATGTTCTCTTGCGATACATAAACACGAAGTCACGACGCCGCGCGATCACGCTCGACGCAAATGCTAAATATCACTTGACATAACTATCTAAAGTCAACGTTAGTATGATGGCAGCATCCGGCAGAAAAAACAAGATCATAAAAGTCACAAAGTACAAAACAATACTCATGTCTTCAAATAAAGGTAACAATAATTTACATTATCGAGTATAGACGTAGTATAGTTATGCAATGTTCTCGATTCTGTTACAAGCAAAACTGTGTGCATTTTAATACATGCAAATTAATTACGAAGCTCTTACTACATATAAAGCAAATAATATAACATGCACATACATGCAGATGATTAATACTGATACAATCGTTATAACAACGAAATTCATTTAAACGCCTGGTGCACAGTGTCGATCGTAAACTGAACCGAATGAGTAACTGAAATAATGGGTAATAATTGGATTGATATAATTAAGTGTTACTTTACAAAGATCCTATATACAGGAGCAAGTCAATAGGTTTTTTTTTTCCTTTATTAGTCTTGACAGCAGCATCATTCTTTCCTTCTTTTTTTTGTATAAATATAGTTTTGGAATAGGGAGTTATTGTTTACATAATTAACTAAGAAATGACTTATTACAAGAATTCAAATACGAAACAAAATTGGTATACAAAATAGCATGAGAAAAACTTATAATTTTTATTTTTTCTTGACAGCTTTAGTTTACATAAAACGTTTAAATCGAAATAAAAGTAACGGATCACAACCACCACTCAACTTTAGTAAAAATGTTTTTTTCTAACAATAAAAGTAAAAACTCTAAAATAGATATGCCATACTTATGAACATTAATACTGGCAAAATTTTCTTATAATTTACATAAAACGATTAAAATTTTTCAAACTTTAAAAGATTAATGATTATAATTGAATAACAGTAGCAGAATTTAAAAAAAAAGGGATATATCATAATACGTTCGATTTGGAGAGTTATACTTTATTCCCTTGTTTCGTACTATGTTTCCGTTAGCCATTTGAATTGAGCTCAGCAGTTACTGTGAGAAGGTCAACTGAGAGTACTAACTTAGTACCGCTCACTGTAAGCTTATTTACCAAAAGAGGAACAAAATTATATTGATTTCAACGAGTGATGATGTTTGTTGTTTTAATCTGCTTAACATTAGAACTATTTATTTTTATAATACGAGCATACCATATTGGCTTTACATACTACTTTACAATACATATCCATTAATGGCTTTTAGAATTCAATATCAAAATTATAACACCGGAAGTATTTATCGAATTCTCAGATATTGTTTAAACCATTTTGTGAAGGCCGACCAACTTGACAGGCGCCGAGCTACATTTTAAACTGTTTTAAAACTACAGTAAGTTTATAGTAACTATGAAAACAAATGTAATATAATTTGTACATGCTTGTACACTATAAATAAGTAAGAAGTTAAGAAATCTTTATATAAATAAGCCTTTTTAGAGAAGCTCTTTTTAGGTAACATTTTTATCTTAAACTAGACTATATTGCATTATAAGGATTTTCAGCCTTAATATGAAATTAGAAATGAAACATAGTTTTGATAAGAAAACAAAGGGTAAGGGTAAAGGGTGTTTGAATAAAATAACATTATCTATTTATCATCTTATTCGCGTATTGTTATGTAAGTTAATTTAAAAATGGCCAAAGGGACAAAAATCTAAAATATTCACTGAACAGATCTTGTAAAGGTTTGAGTGGTCACTGTCAACTGCTATTATTCGCAGTGTTTTGCGTTCGATTACCATACGGGACAAAAATTTGTTTGATTGTATTATGTGAAAATCCCTGCTTTACGGATATTGGCGTTGGTAGGGGTTTAAAAATATTGTTAACAGGTAGCATTTTGACGTTCAAAAACTACTTGGAACTGTATAGGCTACATTGAATAAAAAATATTCGTACTTTGTGACCCGAACCTCCCGTTGCAGTAGTCAATAAAGATTTCACTACATCAACACTGTGAACCAGGCGTCATCTGTGTACCTAGGGCGAGTTTTTGTTCACTTCGTTAACAACTCGATCGCGTTAGCGTAAACAACATTTCTATGCAATATTTTTAACGAGGTAAAGTGACGAAACGAGCAAGTTGTGCACCTTATGGTAAGCTTCACGCCTGTCTATCACACCACAGTACCACACAAAGCATGCTTGGCTCTGTGCTGCGCTCGTCTCCCAGAGATATTAGATGGTCTATCGCATTGCCCTGTAATTTATTTTTTAAGTGGTAGGACTCTTGCAGAATCCGACTGGGCGGTATCACTGCATTGCTAGATATTCTGCCGCCAAGCGGTAGCACACTACGTGTCTGTCTCTCTATATAAGCACTATTGCGTTCCGGTTTGAAGGGCAACGATGGCAGCGAAATTACACGGCATGGAGATGCAATTTTGACAGCGCCATCTTGTGTTAACTAGATGACGCTGTTTTTTATATAGAAATTAGGTTGACGTCTGCGCGATCGAGATGGTGAGAAAAGACTCGCACTAAGCACACCGATCCTACATTTAGCGTGAGTCCGACCTGAGCGATGAGATCGCGCGCACGTCCCGCGTCCATTTGGCTGACGCGTTTGTTCTTCAAGTGGTGGGGGGTGTCGCGGCGGTGGAGGCGGCCAGCAGTCACGCCGCTCTCGGCGACATCGGCCAGCCACGCCACCCGACGACCACCGCGCTAACCAAGCGCACCACACAATCGAATGTGGTTATCCAAACGAATCCAACCCACAAAACATCATTATATGAACTAACATCAACCCATTCGAAACCGATTGCACAGCGTGTGTGCAATTGATTTCCGAGGCTATAAGACAGCCTGCACACCGTGTACAATTATCAATTATTCTGAGTTATTTAGTGAATTAGTCTGAGTTGGCGTCAGGCAGAAGACCGACCGTATGAAAACTCTTTCAATGCTTTTACACTATTAACAGACTTAGAACGCTCGATCAAATTTGGCGTAAGTCACAAGAAGCCAATTATTTTTTTTTAATTTAAACTATCTTAATCTTGACCACTATGACGCCTGACGGAAAATACTGAAAGTATTAGGTGACCAACTCGCTCAGTAAAAGCCTATATGCTTTTGCCTTGGCAATTCGAGAAGAAAAAAATTCCGTAGTATTATTACCTGTCCGTCACGATCCTTTATCAGAATAAACATTTTTTTATGACAGCTAATTTAAATAAATCACGATCACTATTCACTAGATCAAATCAACGAATCCATAATTATAGAAATTGTATACTATTCAACACTTATCACAGTTAATATTTCTTACAATAGTTTTGTTCTCGTTCGTGTCTATTTGTTTCCATAAAATATATCGGTGTTCTACATCTGAATAGCGGAACGAAAGGCGCTTTAAACGATGTAAGAAATAAGTGTATTTTAACGAAAATGTTAAGTCCACTTATTTGGAATCGATGTCGATAGAACATCTGAAGGTAGAAATTTCAAAAATGAAATTGTCTAAGACCCGTGTAATCAAAGTATCTTATCCTTCAGCGTAAATGTTTTTCATTTATAATTTATTGTAAATTGAAAATAGCCCTGTTCTGAGTAATTTGTATCTGTATTGTTACAATAATATTTGATTTAGCACTTTAACAAAGTTTAACAGAGAGGATTTAAATCAGATAGGGCAGTAAAGACAAATGCATTTCCATTTCCACGCTACCGCGGGCGTAGTCGATGCTTGTTATCTCCACGATTATTTAAACAAGAACTGGAAATTGACTCACTGCAAAACCTATCGGAAAGCTATAGACTGCAAACATTCGACGGATATCACTATCAACCATAATTGCAATAACAAGCGGGAAAAGAAAGTTCCCGTTTAATAATTATTAATCAAATGCTATTTGTTTGTTAAGAAACAGTTTCTATCGGGATACGTTTTCTATTTGCTTTTGTTAAGTGCAAAACTAACGTTGTTATTGGGTTATTGAGTGTCTAAAGCGAAAATTCCTACGTTAGTAATCCCCTGTTCACCGAAATCTTTTATGATGCCTTTATAAAGATATTTATGTAACCCTCACAACCCTGCAATTTGTTAATTAAAATTGGCTAAAGGTTTAACGTTATAAATTGAAACCAAAAGGAAAATTGAACGTACCTCTAACTCGTCAGAGTCGTCATTTTCATCGTTCTCCCCTTCTGATGACTCCCTGTCTTGTGTTTGATGATCGCTCTCCTCGTCTCTCGTTACTTCGGGCGGTGATTGTGTTTCAACAGGCTATAGGAAAATAGCTTATTAAATTTGATTTTTCAATAAGGGTAAGTGAGGACAAGCACCTATTATTTATTTATGTAAGGAGATATGTTGGTAAGGTCTTAAATATCTTCTCAGATATTTTATGTTTTTCTTGGCAAATCGTGTACCTGATGGTAAGCTTATAAGTGGTAGGACTCTTGCAGAGTCCGACTGGGGAGTTACCACTGCATTGCCAGATATTCTGCTGCAAAGCAGTAATGTGTAAGCACTACTGTGTTCCGGTTTGAAGGGCAATG
>DWGO01000297.1:0-13203 GCA_018247635.1 Eurytides dolicaon deicoon
AGCTAATACTGTGAAAATTTATATTATAAATGTATTTTGTCGTAATAACTAAGAAGTTGGACAAAAAATCTGAAAAATGCGTTCAACAATGGGTGTGCGATTTTATTGCTCCAAGTGTATAAGAAACATTAAATAAGAAACCGTTAAAAAAGCTTATCTTTAGCAACGTTATTTCCCTTTATTATATCTAGTATGGTTATAAGTACACGTGGTAGAGCCTAATAGTTCACACGAATGGCTAATTAGTTTCACACATGTATATAATGTCCTCACATAAGCAATCTGAAAATATTTATAGTTCAATAAATGAAATCATTGGCAGCAAACAAATACGGGGCTGAATTTGTATTGCACGACGGTCGTCACGCAATGCGCTACTTAATGTTTCTTATAGACTCTTTTGTGTTTTTGAAGTGAAAACAAACTCTTGCACGCGGGGCCGGTCATTAATCTATAATTGAGTTGTATTTTTTTACGAGATAAAGTGACGAGATAATTAAATCGTGCGCCTAATGGTAAGCGTCACGCCTGCCCATAACAACATAGTACCACACGAAGCGTGCTTGGCTCTGTGCTGCGTTCGTCACCCAGAGACATTAGATGGTCTATCTTTTTGCCTTGCTATTGCGCTGGCATCATTGCCATTCAAACCGGAACACAGTAGTGCTTATACACTACAGTCGGACTCTGCAAGAGTCCTACCACTTAGAGTATAAATAACAATGAAAACTTGACAAGTGGTAGGACTGTTTTGCAGAGTCAATCTGGGTACCACTGTGTTGGCAGTAATCAACCGCCAAACAGTAGTGCTTAATTAAATGATATTAATAGATTATTAGTTCCATTGTCGTCTAGTGTTAGAAACCATTCTTTAAAGGTTTTTTTTACCTTTAAAAGGGACATAGGGCTAAGTAAACAACACAATTAAGAGTAAAACAATATATAAATTCGCAACGCAAGTTAGTTCGGCCGAAATTTGTGCTATAACAAAGATAAAGTTAAGCAAACTGAAAGCAATGTAAAAGTGCTTATTGAATCCATGTACTACGGACCTGGTGCACATATGTCTTGCCTTTTTACAATTCTCCAAGCATAGTTACAAAACTATGTGTAAGCATTTCCGAAACGCCGTGTCTTCGCAGGCATAGAATACTACAAATGCGGTGGTTCCTTCCCTTTTGTCATTTATCGTTATTTGTCGGCTGGAAAAGTTACGGTGATAAAATTCACGGTTACTATTAAATTAAACTGGAGTGGAGTGCTATTCTCAGTATTATTTAAACTAAAATAGCTATCCTTCAGATTGAGCAATTTTAAACTGCAACTAACAATTAGTATATTATTTATGTGAATATAAAATTGTTTAATTATACAGTTATTTCATTGTTGTTATAGCCATGCCCACCATGTCTGTTAATACCAAGAGTTATACAAAACTACTTCTATTTAAAGCATATGAAAATGTAAAATATTATGAATATTTTTCTGAATGAATCGCATAATGACCTATGTTATTTTTATATTTTTTTGTTATTTTGATTTTTTCATATTATAAGTAAAATGCGATATCATCGGAGATCATCAGTAGATAATTGATATTTAATTTTCATTCGAAAGAGTGCGTCGTTTACTGAGTTTCAAGATATAACAAGAAACACCTTAAAATTAAAGAAAATGTATATTGATTAAGGTAATGTTAGATATGTTTGAAATAGGCTTTTATTGATTATTATATGGTTACTTGTATATTATTATTATTAATCACGATCATCTAGTAAATTTCGATTAACGAGTGTGAGGTTAGCTTTTTCAAAATACCAAAGCATCCCTCTTGTCCACGTTACATACGAAGTTAACATACAAATGAATGCAGTTGATCGTGCGTACGCGACATAAGTCCGTAATCCAGGGCTATTTTCATCTATCAAACAGCATTTCACTTACCGGACAGCTCTAGGGTATTATAAGTATGGTCCATCAATCCATCAAACTTTTAAATACTCAGCCCTTTACATACTTAATATAAAGGCTGACTAAAAGTAAAATTATAAAATAAAACTATTTACGGATTTTATCGCGTTTATTTTGGATTTATAATTTCCCGACGTTTGAAACACTTTACAGCGTTCATGGTCACGGGACGGAGGGACGGGTCCGTTTTTTGTGCGAGTTTTATTTTATAATGTCAAGTATTCGCGTAAATAGAAGAAATTATTCACTGAAAGTAAAATCTTAAATTATGAAAGTCAATGTAAATTTACATAAACTATTATATTAATATTTTAATAGCTTGATCCGGGCCGCGCCGGGTATTTCTTACGTCTTAAAGATAGTTGCGCCGTGTGTGAACCAAACCAACTTTTATTTGAGTAAACAGCAATACGAATGGTTAATTGCAGACAAAAGATGTGACAATGCTATCCTTTGTAATATTTACGCTGCAGTTTGTTTTTAATTAATTGTGGTTTATAAACACGGCTGTATAATTTTTGCTTTTACAAAAAATAAATATTTTGAAAATTGAGATTAGTACGTTGAAATTTTTTTAAATCTTTTAATACTGTAGTTGAGAACGATTTTATAAAATATAAAATACAGCAATTTTGTTTCAGTTTATCATGCCTACACTCATAAGTAAATATTAATTAAAAACAAGACACTGCAATCGAAATAATTTCACACAAGCACGAGCAATAGATTACTTTTCTGCACTTTCTTAATTAAATTTCTCTTCCTTTCTAAGCAAGATATTGGTTTCTTCATCTACGAATTGTGCTCTACGTTACAATAAAATGAAGGAGACAGTAGTAAAATAAATTTAACCTAACACAACCTTAGCAAAAATGGGATACTACGTTCATAATAAAAGTCCGTGTGATTAAATAAGTGCTAAAAATATACTAATATCCCCTTTCGATGTTACACTAGGGTTGCTCTTTTTATCATTTCTTTAGTACAAAATCGAATGAAGAGCATGTCTTTGAACGTAGTTCTTCTTAATATTTTCACTACAAGAACTTTTCAACAGTTTTTATACATAAAACAATTGTGGAAGATATAATAGGATAACAGCAAGTATTATGGTTTTATTTGGCAGGAAATACTATGATGTAAAAGATAAAACTGAAAACGATTGTACGTTTCGTTTTATTTTTCCTGAAGAGTTCATTACATTTCGTGGTAGTGGCCTCGTTCGTAGACAAAACTCCATTGGATTTCAATCAAAAATCTGTATTGTACTTTGTGTTTCTTTAATGTTCACTAGTAGGTAGTGATTTCAAAATGTAATGAACTTTTCTATGAACATCCAGTACAAAAACGAAACATGCACTGCTAAGTACTCTTTTGCGTGACTTTAAATTAGTTCTACTTTTATTGCAGTTGTAATGGTGTTTGGTGAAATTATCAACAAAAATGACTAGCATATCTCTTTTTAGAATTTGTAGTTGATTAAAGCGAAAATGTATGGAATGGACTCTGTTTGAAAATAAATTCTAATTTTCGATTAATTATTGTATTAATCCTAATAACCTATATGAATTTAACAAACTATCATCATGTAGTTATAATTTTATTAAAAAAAAACATATGTCAAATCTCTACTGTTTTTTTTTATATTTTTTTATAATAAGCGACACGTTTTCCCATAACAGTACAGTACTCATGCATCGGTATTTCAAACCATTTGGTTGTGCAGTGCAATCGTAACAAAGTAATAGAAAAAAATGTATGTTATATGTTCTACAGATATTACGGATCCCGAATTTATTATAAAATAATTCGCAGATGCAGGTCTCAAGGGGTTTCAATAAGGGGGACTTGGGACAGCTATTTATGAATCACACAAAATTTTGCCCCGTGTGGGAAGTAGCGCAAAAGCAGTTGGCAAGGTGACCAATTAAACGAATACTTTTTCATAAGTGGAGGACTCTTGCAGAGTCCGACTGGAGCGGTACCACTGCATTGCCAGATATTCTGCCGTCAAACAGTAATGTGTAAGCACTACTGTGTTCCGGTTTGAAGGGCAATGATGCCAGTGCAACTATAGGGCAAAGAGATAGACCTTATAATATCTCTGGGTGATGAGCGCAACACGGAGCCAAATACGCTCTGTGTGGTACTGTGTTGTTATGGGTAGGCGTGACGCTTACCATCAGGCGTACGACCTGCTCGTCTGGTCAGGATTCAGTAGTAACTGGCTGAAATGAAAAAAGAAAATGAAAACACTCATATACAAGTGTTTATAAGTGTTTTCATTTTCTTACTTAGCAAGTGCTAGTCGCTGAAGTTTTATTGTATTATATCTGTAGTTTATACGAGTAATTACCGAAGTCTACGTTGAAAAAAAAATCAGTACAATTAGCCCCAGTGAATATGCTTATTGTCGTTGAAACGAAACGAATGGTAGCAAAGGTAAGCGTGGCTTTGCGTGCCACCCGAATCAATAAATTTGGCTCCCGTATATGTACAAAAAGCGTTTCGATTTTGAATTGGTCCGAAATGTTGTTATATTGCGAAAAATTAAGTAATCGCGCCAAATATCAATACGTACACAAAGCACAAAAATATTTGCGCATATATTACAAAGATTATTTCCTTAGAATGACAATATGTCGCTTGCCATCAGCCACATGAGTTGAGACACCTGATTCGCCATTCCATATCCTAAAAAAAGGATACTTCACTTAATTATTTCAAAGTGCTCGCTCAATGACGCTGTTTCGCATTTATGCAAAGCCATTTTCTTGATATTTCTCTTAGGGCAAATAGCGAGCTGTATAAATATTCCCTCGGCTGAGAATCTTTCCGCGAAGCCGTGACTACGCAAAAACTTATTCAATTCGAGCTCAATGCTAAACGGACGTAAAATGTTTTGATTTTTATTATTTTTTCCTACAAATAACAACCCTGGTAGAGTTGTAGTCTTTTAGTTCGTTATGAAGAATCAACTTTAGGCAGTCTTTTCAAAGTCTCTAACAATTTTTCGCTGACTACAACATAAATAATAAAATTATTCATTAAAAGAAGTGACTTAGTATTAATAGAGTGCCTGGCTTTTAATTTAATGTCTGAAGCGTGACGAGATTTTTTTTAACGCAAGACCACCTACAGAGCGTAAGTATTTTTGTGTAACTAAATATTTTGTACGTTCATTACTCATAATTAATCTTATGGACAGCGTGTAATTGTCAGAATAAATTAATTTGTATCACGCTAGAAGCTTGTCGAATAATTTTGGACAAACATAGAAACAACAAAAAATAACTATGATAAAGCAAAGTTTTTTTTTTAATGGCGTACGAAGGCAAACGGGCAAGCGGCTCTTCGCGTACCATCAGGTCCGCGAGTACCGCCGCCCATGAACATTCGCAATATCGCGAGACTAGCGAATGCGTTGCCGACCTTTAAGGTGGGGAATTGTTTATTAGGAAGAGAGGGAGAGGGGATGGGCGGTTGCTACCTCAATCACCGGACGAAACGCGGAAGTATAAATACTTCCACTTCACGCCGATTTTCTGTGAGGTCGTGGTACTAACACGGTTCGAGCCAGCCCTAATACGGCAGCAACTGGAGCTGCTGCGTGGCTCTACCACCGTTTATGACATCTAATTGTATATGAGGCCCATTTGAAAGGGCATCGATAAATAGCGAATAAAAGATTTTCCATTTGTGGTTTTACCAAATTTTTATATTGTCTTTTTTGATTAAAATAACGTAATATGATAAAGCAATATTATCACATGTTCAATCAGATACCCGAACGAGAATATGTGTCTTTATTACCTTTATATTTATGTTGTTTGAGCTTTGTTTTTATAATATAACAATTGAAGAAACAAAGAAAGAAGATAACTAAAGACTTACCGTATTCCAGAATAATTTATATTTCTTATATTCCACCAAAAATCCTTACAAAATGGCTTTTCCATTTTTGTCTTGAGAAATTTAGATTATTTTTAAAAAATGTTTACAATTTTAATGAATCTTTTAGTTTAGAATGACAAAATGAACAAGCGTTTGACAAGTGAATGACAGAAGTGGATGCTGAATTAGGTTTGACAGGCAATACAAAGTGGATTAAGCCATTGAAGCTTCTATGTCACTAGTATTTGATTCGAATTGTTGTTATCGAAAGTTAAAACAAAATAATATGATTTCAACCGTTTTTTTTACTATCGCAAACGCTACTCATGTTACAGTGCATTAGGAGTGAGTAACTATTTGAAAACCTTACTCAGGTTTAGCGTGGTGTTGTTGAATACTATGTAGCTTTAATTTTATTAGTATGTCTGTCTCCTACTTATCTCAACTTAATTACTTCCATAATTTTTATGTCATTTGACACGTTAAAAAAAAATAAAGAAATAGCCTATATATGTATGTCCCACTGCTGGGTGTAGGCCTCCTATGTACAGAGGTTATAAGGGCGCAGACACCTACGCTGCCCCACTGCGTGTTGGCGGACTTCACATATTTAAGATTTTTTTTTAATGTTTCTTCAATATACAGGTTTCCTTACGATGTTTTCCTTCACCTTTGAGAACGTGGTAAATCAGCACATAAAATTGTTAGTTACAAATTAACAAATTCATTGGTGCCGCACCGATTTGAACTCAGGTTGCTCGAGTATATTGAATTAAAAACGAGTGTCTAGACACTGAGGTACCACGGCCCTATTTGACACGTATAAGCGTTTAAAGATATATTAAGAGCTTTGTACTGAACTGAACTCAATACTGTTTTTGATGTGTGGATAAGTACAAAAAACGGCACCCTTTCAATATTTCATCTCTAAAGATATACAGCGACAAATTTTACACTTAACCATGTATTTGAAACAAATAATGCAGATCCAAATATGATAACTTAGTTGGCTCAAGTCGAGTTCAATAGAAATAATAATTACAGACTTTTCTTTTTCTTTGTTTTTGAGAAGCTCTTTTCATACGAGACAATAATCGAGAACAATCTTTGAGTGCTCATGGCAGTAGTGATCGATAAGGTGAAATTTGTTGCAGTTAACTGATTTCTCCATTTCTCTGTAGCCATTTGATACGAGATTACGCATATATTTTTTATCAGATAAAGTAACGAGACGAACAGGTTGTGCGCCTGATGGGAAGCGTGACGCCTGCCTATAATAGTACAGTGCTACACAAAATCCGTTTGGCCCTGCTTATCACTATGGCCAGTGATAACACTGGTTGAAATGCCTTTTAAACTAAACACTGTACTGTTTACATATTACTACGTGACGGTTGCGTAATGAAGTTGTATCGCATCAGTTGGGCTCAATAAGAGTCCTGTAACTCATAGAAATATAAATACCTCATATGAATGAGTTCATACCTGTTACAGCTTTTAGTCCGGACTCACTTCGTAGTCCTGCAAAAAAACAGCTACACCAATCAGGAATGTTACAACGACACGCTTATTATCTGATACGACGGTGCAAGCAAATATTACAATTGCAACTGCCCTATTACATGTTTTTCGGATGTCGAACGTTGAGTGAGAACGTTGTATCCTAAGTATAAAAATTAAAAAAATCTTAGTTCAAGTATCTTAAAGTATTACCACGTAGTTGCAATGGCGTCGCTTAGATAGAATTAATGATAATTATTTCATAAATGGAACCAAAAACAATAGTTCATTTAAATAAAATATAATGACATACAGGTTTGACAAAATTATAGCAGAAAGTGTTAGTTTTACACGTACATACATGTGTAAACTGTCAATGGCTGTATGTATGCCAATTTCATCGCGGATTGAAGTATCGTCGAGAGCACGTCACGCAAAATGACGCTTAAGATTTTATTACCTCTACCTTCGATTTCAGAACAGCCATATTTACGAAAGCAATTTTATGAAATTTCTTTGACATGGCATCAGACCATTAGATCGGTTGATTGCTACGAAGTCGTAAAGTTCTACGGTGCTACACGTGCGTAGCAATAATTAGTTCTTGTTTAATGTGCGAAGGTAACGGTTAAGGCTGTACATTTCAGTGTTTTCGGCAAATTTCACCAATTGCCTATTAATATATATGTTTGAATCAATATTACGATTATATTGCACCGGGTTAACTGCCTGCTATTTGTCTTTTTTTTTACGAAATAAAGTGACGTGACGCCTGCCCATAACAAAACAGCACACAGAGCGTGCTTAGCTGCGCTCATCACCCAGGGACATTAGTTGTTCTATCTCTCTGCCCTATAACTTTCTGGTATCATTGCCCTTCAATCCGGAACACAGTAGTGCTTACACACTACTGTTTGGTGGCAGAATATCTGGCAATGAAGTGGTACCACCCAAAGCGGACTCTCAAATGAAATCCTCGTGCCCCACAATAAAAAAAGTTTTGTAATTTTAAATACTTACCTAAATTCACAAAAAATTTTAAACCAACTTAAACGTACTTATACAAAATAATATGCAAATTTGTATATTTGTATGTTTAATACTCAATTACACCGTGGTTAAATGTCTTTTGATGACAATTTGGTACTCGAATAGTTTATAACTTCTATTAACCAATCACATAATTTTTCCTTTAAAAAATAAGAAATTCCCATGGGATATACAAAAACCGATGAATGGACGGAATTACATATAATCTTTTAAATGTTAAAAAATGTAGTGCAAAGCCTTCGATCGAAATTCGCAAAATATTCTTCTCCACGATCACTTTCTACGAGGTTCTGCGATAGGTTTCTAGGTTTTGATGATAGTGCGAGCGCTTATGACAGAACTGTAAATATTGGTATTCAATGAGACAGCGGGGTATATCTTATGCTATTTTGTATGCATATCATGGACCTTGCTGCTTAATAGCAGCATTAATTGCGATTCGGATGACAGTATAAGTGGTGCATTTTTATACATCTGTCAAATATTTTTCTTAAAGAAGAAGAGTAACGCTACAAACTTGTGTCCAAAGCCTTTCGAAATTTTGTCAAGCAAAATCTCACACTGGGACCAACTAATAAAAAAATTACATAAATTTGCGCGTTTACTAAAAAAACCCGTTTGTCTTATTAACTCTTTTTGAGGGCACCGCCCTTTGTTGCTACAGCAAAATACATAATTCTCAACGTCGATCTATCAAGCGATGTTCAGTTTCATGGTCATTTAAAAGGAAAAGCGAAGGTGTTCTCAGCAGATGGAAACATTTTTCCTCAGTCCAAGCTCGAATTTATAGGCATAGGTGCGACCGCATTTGGAATACTATCCCCTTTTCTAGTCTTTAACACCTTAACACCATCTCTTTCCATTTGATTGTATCCATAACAATAAGTGGTAGGACTCTTGCAGAGTCAGACTGGGGAGGTACCACTGCATTGCCAGATATTCTGCCGCCAAGCAGTAATGTGTAAGCACTATTGTGTTACGGTTTGAAGGGCAATGATGCCAGTGCAATTACAGGGCAAAGAGATCGACCATCTAATATCTCTGGGTGACGAGGGCAGCATAGAGCTAAACACGCTTTCTGTGATACTGTGTTGTTATGGGGAGGCGTGACGTTTACCACCAGGCGCACGACTAGCTCGTCTCGTTGCTTTATGTTTTAAAAAAAAACCTTTGCCTGGAATATTTCAACAGTTTCAGTTTTATCGCGATGTATTATAGGATTATTTACTACGTTAGACGCATTGCACGTAGTTTCAAACGAAGTAACTAGTCACGATGCTGGTATCCTTTAAATAGCACGTACATAAGTCTTATCGATTCATGGTCTCTGCATAGGAAACATTCTTTGGTCCATATAAGTAGGATTTTTCTTTAATACGTCAAAGCTTGTTGAAATCATTCCAACGAGCGTGTGCGGTGTCGCGTGTAAGATTTTTTTCCCATTAAATATCCTACTATATTATTACGGTATTAATATTAAATGACGTTATGTTTTTTTTTATAATTCTTTTTAATACTTACTGCACGGGTGTGTATATAAATAATGATGCGATTTCCTGTTCCGTGTATAATTTTATGGGCTGATTGAAATTTTATGAAGGTGATTACTTTTTTTTATGCTCTTTAAAAATTATGCGTGTCAAGTATTAAGATTTTAAAAAACCCTACATGTTATTAATTTATAATATATTATGTAGTTTTCCTGTAGGTCCCTTTGTCGTTGAACTCGTCTTAGACGGCTGTACCGATTCTGATGATTCTTTTTGGGTATGATGTACCGAGTCCCTAGGTGGTTTAGAGTCACAAATGGACCCGGTAGGTGGCGCTGCTTTTCCGGGCAGCAAGAAGTCTGCCTGTCCCGCGAGGGTTTAATAGAGATATTTAGCCCTTATATGGTAAAGCATAAACGGTTTGCTCTTAAATATCTTTAGCGTTTACATTAAGTTCATTAACACATGCAGTAAAAATATGTCCAACATCAATGGTTTATTTTAAGTTTATAACACTACAACATTTATACTGTTAAAACGTAATCCCCATATGAAATAAAAAAACAAATTATAATTTGCTCTTGATAGAAAGCGGGAGCTAAAAATAAATTTCAGCTAAAAAGTGAAATTGTGAAAATATCATTTTTTTAGTAGATCAAGTGACGAGACGAGCAAGTCGTGCATCTGATGTTAGGCGTCACGCCTGCTCTTATCAACACAGTACTACACAGAGCGTGTTTGGTTCCGTGCTGCGCTCGTCACCCAGTGATATAAGATGGTCTATCTCTTTGCCCTGTAATTTTGCTGGCAACATTGCTCTTCAGTGAACACACTACTGCTTGGCGACACAATACCTGGCAATGCAGTGGTACAGCCCCAGTCGGCCTCTGCAAGAGTCCTACCACTTAGAAAATTCATATTAGGCATTTAACTAACGCTGAATCGATGATAATAATAATATTAATTGGTCCGTGCCAGCTTGGGGTTTGTCTCGAGTGTTAAAAGTTCATTGTACTCAAAAATCCAAGCCCGAGTCCACGACTAGAAGATTATTGATTGCGACTTTATACGGCGATTTGTCATTTGACTTAAGAAATTTTGAATAGATTTAAATACAAGCGTCCAGAGTTGCAGAATATAGCTCGTTATTCTTTTAGTATGGAAACCTTTGGCCTGCCGTGGAATAAATCCATTTTCAATTTATCAACCTTAAGGGAAAGGAAATAAAGGCAACCCAGAAAGTTATTTGTAAGTTGTTCCATTAACATTGCCGATTGAATATTAAGCACCCGCTGAATATTAGCTTTTAGGCATTCCTTCATATGCAACTGATAATATAATGTTTTGCAATATGCCTAAGCTTGTTTTAGCGATTTTCATATAAATTGTCTTTATTTTTTTTAATTTTCTCGATTTGTTCAAGGTTTTTTAGTGCTGTAATATAGTAAAATGTTGTGCAGGTTTACAATTTAGACCCCTAAGTTATATATGTTATATAAGTATATATACTTTTTTTTTAAAGCACGTATTTTTATAACAAAACATTTTTTTAAAGTAAGATAACAAAAATGCACTTATTACAAATAATAGTTCGGTTAGTAAAATAAAAATTAAGAGAAGTTGACATGTTGATGGTTATCTCCACAAATAGAAATCTATATATGAAGTTTAGGCCAAAAGTTACAACATAGTACACAACATATAAAAGGATAATTATAGCGTTTATAGTACGAGAGATAAAAATAGTAAAAATTTATTCACATTATTTTTGAAAGGAAAAAATTCCTTTGCCATAGTTGATTTGACAATTGATGTACAGGTGCATAAAATGTCAACATCGATATGTAACCTGTTAAAGTTCAAGCTCTGGTAAAGAAAGAATTTCGTTCATAATTTCTTTTGGAAAATGGCACGTGAAATAGTGATGGCTGCTTGAAACCTTTAGTAGGCACACGAAGTTGAATTTTCGACTATAATTCGACTTTCGACTGTAATATATATATACATATATTATAATTACACTTATAATATATGTACATATATTATAAGTGTACTTATATCCATTACATGTTACTGTTATATTTACTTTTAAAATTCTGTATGTTAATATTAACTGTACACACCTACCTGTCTTCCCATTTAAATAATATTTATCTGAATTAAATTGGTTTGCTGGAAGAGAACTCTTGTTAGGGTTAAGCTCACCATTGTACAATAATTCATAACTGTCTACTGTATTTTTTTTGTTTGTAATGTGTGTGCAAAAAGAATTTGTAAGAAAACGAAGTAAAATTTTGTTGTAAAAGTTGTTTTTAAAGACAAACTTTTACAACAAAATTTTAGTTAAAGCTCCTCTGATAACCTTTTAGACAGTTTTAGTCATCTCGGTTGGAGAAATATGGTTATTGTGTACATCTCAATCCATCCAATCCAGTTCACACGAATTTTGGAGTAGTGTATTAATGGTATCTTTTGTATACGTTTACCATTGTTCATGTAGTCAGACAATCGTGCCATGAGAACTGCCATGCGCTTAGCAACGGCCACGATTTCGTTGTCTTTGGCAGACCATTCGCGGACGGCAGCGTGAAGATCCAGAGCCGCGGCCTGCAATTTGCAAAGAAAAAATTTCTGCGTTAATAACAACAGTTTACATAAATACTATGCTATTAGAAAACTATAAAACAAGTCTGATAAGAGTTAGTGAAAGAAAAGACATAAAGATTTAGCAAGGAAGCTTTTTGAATCATTTCACATCAAATAAATTCCATACACCCTAGCTATATGCCGTTTATAGAACATTAAACCCAATTTGTTTTCATTTTATTGCGCCAAAGTCATCGGTGCAATTAAATATGACATTAACTTACAAAAATTGGTTGATTCGGCTCCAACTGCTTTTGGAATATATTCTCTCCGCTTAGAACTGACTCAACCTCACTAGTTGTTTGCAAGATCTGAAAAAATAGAATTATCAAATTATGAATATTGTAAGTAGACATAACTCATTTAGATATGTTTATACAACTTCGCACTTCTCTTAGATTTATTCTAGGGATCCTTTTTGATACAAATGATTTTTACTGAATGATATAAACTGAATATTTTTAAAATTGGACTAAACAGATGAACATCGAAAATCTCGAAAATGCGATAGCGTTCGCAAAGTGATCTTTTGTAAAATGGACTGTATCTACAGAATTGATGATCACTACTGGGAATTTTCTTCTAAGATAAAGTGATGAGACGAGCAAGTCGTGCGCCTGATGGTAAGCGTCATGCCGGCCCATAAAAACAC
>DWGO01000298.1:0-13191 GCA_018247635.1 Eurytides dolicaon deicoon
TAACAACACAGTGCCACACGGAGCTTGCTTGGCTCTGAACTGCACTCGTCACCCGGAGATGTAAGATAGTCTATCTCTTTGTCCTGTGATTTCGCTGCCATCATTGCCCTTTAAACCGGAACACAGTAGAGCTTACACACTACTGCTTGGCGGCAAAATATCTGGCAACCACCCAGTCGGACTCCTACCAAGAGTCCTACCACTTAGGTTACATAACACCTTCACACACAGAACCTTGCGCTTGCAGAAATCTTGTGCTGCGCTCGTCTCCCAGAGATTTCAGATGTTATATCTATATGCCCAGTGATTACGCTCGCTTGCACATTATTGCTCGGCGGTATGCGGATGGCAATGCAGTGACGGATTCTGCAAAAAACCTGTACCTAACATATCAGAAATGCAATTTACTGATGGAGCGTGCATTCAATTATTCCGTCTGGACTCTGATTATAACTCTGAAACTCGCATTTTCTAGAATATTATTGTTAAAGTGGCCGAAAGTGATCAGCCTCAATTTGTCGATCTTTGTCAGTTGCTTTAAGGTCAGGAAAGTTAAGGGGTGCTATCTATGGTGTCTATAATATCTAACGTGCTCTCTGAATATTTCGGCCACCTCTCCCGCTCATGTATGCTTTAGATCACACTGATTCAAAACAATCCAGCAAAGAACTACGAAGTCCTGGCTATAATGGCTCCAATAAATCTTTACCAAGTAAGTCGTTAAAGTATTATAATAATGTAATTTTTAAAGTATTTATTTCCTCAGATTAAAACAAGAAATTGCAAAAAGAAACATAATATAACATGACCTTTAAAATATAATAACACTCGCGTTCATCGAAAGTATCGAATATTGAAAATTTAATCCTCTTATAATAAATATTTCGTACAGCGATTCAATATTTACCTAAGTTCTTTGAAGTATTGTAGTTAATTTGTATTACGGTACTTCGGTGATATTGTACTTTTTTTTAGAGATAAAATGACGAGAAGAGCAAGTCGTGCGCCTGACGATAATCGCGTATAATGAAGATAAAGTATAAAACGTATAAAACGTATAAAATAACGTATAAAAAAGTAAAATAAAGATAAAGACGACAGGCGCATATCAACATTGTTACATTGATCGTGCTTGACACTGCACTACATTCGGCACCTAGATATTTAAGCTTCTATATCTCCGTGCCCAGTACTTACGCTGGAACATTGCCCTTCAAACTGGAACACAACAGCAGACGTCCTGGCAAAGGAGGCCGCGAGCAAGATTAAAAGATGACCGGACTATGTCATATGTCCGGTTCCATTTACAAAGAAACGTATCAATGGAGAGTCAATTGAGGAATAGGACCGGAGTTATCGGGAAGTCGGAGTTATCTTTGCCAACAAACTTATCTTCTCTAATGTAGTCGATGTGTGCCGTACCGTCCGCAAGACAGCTGAAAGCAACCTTTGCCCGGTTAATGACCATTCAAGGCGGATTCGCAGAGTATCTGCACTGCCTTCAATGCAGGAATAGCCTAGTATGCAAGTGCAATTCAGGCGCTCAGCAGACTGTTAAACATTCAATTATAGACCGCCCAATATATGATAATGGGAGGTACGGGAGTTTATTGAGTTTGAGAAGAGAGAATTGAGTTCAGTTGGTCATCAGAAAAGAAACTAAATATACTCTCTTAGAATTCGATACAAAAATAACCCGAAAACAGATAAATAAATACAAATAAATAGATTTGTGTCACGCACACAGTGTTAAATTATAAGTTCTAGTTAAAAAAGAGAATGTAAAGTAGTTATTATATTAATTATATGCTAATATAGCTATTTATAACAAAAACAAAGATATAAAATTAAGTTAGAAATAAATAGTGCGCATATAAATATGAGTATAGTAAAATATATAATTAGTAAGGTAAGTAAAGATAAAATTAATAAGATATAAGATATAAGTGTATCTTTAAAACAATTGTATCAAAACAGTTGTTCTACGTGGCACTGTGTTGTTATGGGCAGGCATATGACTTACCACCAGGCGTACGATTTACTCGTCTTGTCACTTCATCGCCTAAACAATATCTATCATCACTGACTTACATATTTTAGCATTTACGAATTATAAATTCAAGGGTAAAGTTACGATTACTTATCACTTTCTCCATTTCCCAGCGGGTGTCACACTCATATCATCTTTCTATGTGACATATGTATATCTATCCTGAGATCGTTAGAGTTCAGATGCAGGTCAGTGACCCGGCGACACGTAGGCTATGTACGCCTATATATCCCTACGCCTACGCTTCTAGAAATGTCACTAAAACATATAATACTTTAATGTTATTGAATACTTATCATTTGAATAAGGCAATACAATTTCATGATCTTTAAAATGTATATAAATAAAATAATAAGAGTCTGCCGTTGTACGCGCAGTACGGAAAAACTGTACTATCCCTTATATAAAATTTTTGACTTACTAGACTTAAATTAAATAAAAATGAAAAAAAAATACAATTATTCCTCAAAAAGATATGAACTAATTTTAAATGACAAAAAAACCTTGAATGATAAATTTAGCAACTAATTTCATGAGAGACATTCATAGGCTTGTTGTTAATTAGATGCGTGAAGAACATGGCATTGGATTATGCTAAAATTCTTATATTACATTTGCTAATGCTTATGTACACTAACTTAGAGGGGGTGGGAAAGCGTTGCTGGGGTGGAGTGGCGGCGAGTAACTGAATGCTCCTTTTTATCACCGATAAGTAATAATTTTCCAATACAGAATATTTAACGTGTCTACCGAAGTAATATCGCCTCGTACTTTTAAGAGGCTCCGAGGGGAGAACTTTATTATTAAATTCCAAAACTTTTCTGATAGAACGATTACTGTATTTTTATATAGTCTCTTCTTTTTTGTGTTCATTAACTTGTTGCGGAGATTCGGTACGGATTCGCCATTGGATCATTACATTACAATTTTACATCCAAATTTAAATTTTCAACTGTATCTAGTTCCATGTCCATGTCATCTGATGGATAATCAGCAATAATATTGAAAATTGATCTATGCAGAACAGCGGAGGTGACGCATTTAACAGGCGTCTTTTTTTTAAAGATTTCTAAGTAAACGTAATTATTTAGTCAGTATAAAGTTGGAGAATAATATGTGATATATTTACGAGATTTTATGTGTCTTTACTTTATTTGTTATTACATATGTTTGACTTAGATGATTTGCAATATTAAGCTAGAAGTTATAACACTATTTCGGTAATATGCAAAAGAGTTCCCATTGTCATACCACAAAACATAAAAAAGAAGGGGTTTTAGCCGGTAGGAATTCGCCGTTACTACACCATTCCTTCTTTGAGATGAGCATCCGAGAAAAAAAAATATTAACAATGCTTACCCAAAAAAACAAATTCTTTTAGGATTTACTATTTAATTACGACCTTTTGTAAATTTTGAGATGTTGGAAAAATCGTGTCTTAAAAATTTGCGATTTGAATGGATTGGCAGCCGATTTTACGATTACTATCGATATTTCTAAGGCCACACGTGTGATCATAATTCAAGCTCTTCAAAAACATCACTCTGTAATTTTTATAGGAGATATAGTAATGAGACGAGCAAGTCGTGTGCCTGATGGTAAGCAACACGCCTGTCCATAACAACACAGTGTCACACAAAACCTCCTTCACCCTGCATTACGTTAAAATAACTGGTAAAGCAAGAAAAAGTATCGTCCAATGTCGACTTTGAACATTGGTTATATTACCAGCATAAAATCAAGGTTATTCTTAAAGTAAATTGAACCTAGAGACCAGCACAACTGGAGCTCACGAACGAATGTTTAAATAGACAAGTGAAAATATCCGCCTTCTAAACCAGAAGCAAGGAGGCGGGACAAGAACAACTCACACAAATAGCTACTATTATTTGTACATGCAAATTAAACTCTCCGGGAACGCAAGTATCCATGATTCCTGCAGAATTCCACTAGTGCAACTCGCTTGTCTGAGCAATTTAATAATCTAAGTAGCTTTTTTAGATTTAGAATAAGTCTCAAGAAGATTTAGTGACGGCTTACTTATTTCTATAATAAATCTATTAATAGCTTGTAGTTATTAAGTGCTACTTAGCATTATTAGGCGACCAACGTGTTCGTCCACCAATATAAAAGTATTTTTTTTCAGGCATATAGTTTTAAACCACGAGTGCCTGCTGTACGCCATAAATTAGAATTTTAATCTAGAGGATTGGCTACATTTTGAAGCTATAACAATCTCAACAACGACATTCTTTAACTGTTGGTTTAGTCAGTTTCACCATATGTCAATCGTATTACGCCTCTGCGTTCAGAAATGTACTTGATTGTCTGTGAATGTGGCATCTCTAATATAGGACATACTGAAAAATGAGTAGTTAAAAGAATTAAAGAGCACATTGCTGATGTGAAGCACCGCCAGTTAAAGAAGTCTGCAGATTATGGTCACTCTTTGAAACATTTAGACGTTCTATAAAACTCAAGCTGTCGTAAAAGAACATCAATACTTTTTTTAAGTAATAGAATTCTTTTGCAGAGTCCAACTGGAGCAGTACCATTGCATTGTCAGTTATTCCGCCAAGCAGTAGTGTATTAACCCTACTGTCTTCAGGTTTGAAGGGCTACGATGCCAGCATAATTACTGGGCAAAGAGATATACCATATATCTCTGTGTGAAAAACGCAGAACAGACCTAAGCACGGTCTGTGTAGTACTGTGTTGTTATGAGAAGGCGTAACGTTTACCATCAGATATACGACTTGCTTGTCTCGTCATTTTATGTTGTAAAAAAACGTACATTCAACGATATATCTTCGCGAGTTTATTAAAATATAAAAAGAAAGATGGTTGGATACTACCGCCTGCATAAGATCTCAAAATTAATAAAATCAAAACCAAGTATAGCAATACTGCAGACTTCAAAATACTGTTAGTTGATACTGCATTGATAATATAAATAAATGAAAAGTTGACGGTAACTTAGATTAACCATGACTATAGAACAACTTATATCTCAATCTATGTCGTAACCATAAACGTTATAAAGTATATATAAAACGTCAGAAATTTAAAATCAGAATACGTGATAAAATTATCGTAAATTTTGTTGTACTCTGTAACTCGTGTAAACACAAGAAATTACTGTACATTACAATCGTAGCATTTCGATGCTTATGTAACTTTACGCCAGTTATTCCGTTGCCAAGCAGCAGTGGGTTGCATTAATGTGTTCTGGTTCTAGGTTTTTTTTATCATCTTTAGGTCATCTTTTATCTCTGTGTGACAAGCGCAGCGCTGGGCAAAACACATTCTTTGTGGCACTGTTTTATGGGCAGACGTGAGCTTACCCACAGGCGCAAGGCTTGCTCGTCTTACCGCTTTATCTCTTAAGAAACGCTTTGCTTTTCTGATCATCTAATAAATGAATAAGACATTTTAAGTACATTATTTATGCTTGAGCAAAAAGAACATAAATGGCGTATTATAGAAAAAGAATTTGGAGCTAAATAGCATGTACACGTTCTTCGCAATAAACACGCTTGTCTTGTCTTCTGTAAGAAAGAAAACGTTAAAATTTTACCTCAAAAAAGGAATTGAGAAATCGGACAGATTAAAAGATAGAAGATTGATAATCATGATCCCTTGTGGGTATTCGTTTTATGAGATGTAGAAACTCGATTGCAGCTCCGTACTCAATTTACAAGATGAAATACGTCTTTGAAGTTACAAATGTAATTACTTCTCTTTGATTTGACTTAGAATTATTTGTTTTGCTAAATCGAAAGCTCTCGATGTCTGGAGTGTTTTCTGTGAATTTCTCTCCGGATGAAATAATTTTTATTATTTTCACTTATTCAAATCATAAATACAGTGTAAAGTATATAGTTACGATATTAATCAGTATTTGTATTACACTATAAAGCAGCAAGCATTAAAATAACTCATTCTAAACAAAATGTAATATTTAATTTAATTAAAGCTTTATAATATAAGTATTAGGTCTGTCTGGGATGGTTCCATTGCATTTGTAGTTCTTCGACCGCCAAAAAATTGTGCAAAAGAAATACTAGGTATAAAGATAAACGTCTTAAATCTCTGAATGAATTAAAAATAAAAACAAAATTTGCACTTTACCACAGAGTGTTTTGGCGGTTCCTGTGTGGAAAGATCCAAATTTGTGAACTCGCGGTAGTTTTTGCCGTTCATAAATGCTTGAACAATCCTGAATGAACAAAATATTTCTATTTCGTCCATGACTTTGTACGAATGTAAATATTATTGTGGAATTTTACTCTAATAAATTTACGCAGAACCAAACGCCGTCTGTGTTGCGTTCTGATATAAATGAAAACCTTGTTAATGAGCAATATTTTTAGAGAAAATTTTTATTTTTGGACATAATGTGACGAATTGAGCATGATGTGGGCCTGGTGGTAAGCAACGCGCTGACCTATAAAACACAGCATCCGCTGCATCTAAATAGTCTTACGCTGAGCTCGTCATCCAGAGATTTAAGAAGTTTCATCTCTATGGCAAATGATTACGCTGGCCACATCGCCTTTCAAACTGGAACATGGTAGTGCTTAAAGAATAATGCTTGGCGCTAGAATGGCAATGCTAACGCCAAGCGGACTCTTCAAAAGAGCCCTATAACTAAAAATCCACGTTATCTTTGTGCATTGGTTCAGCCTTTTTCGATCTCGCTCAGCATCTGGACTATCACCATCAAAACAAATAATCCCCAAGTCTCTGCTACGCAATGCCACTGCAATTACTGATAGAGAAAAGTTTCATTCTATTCAACACTACCTCACTTTACTTGCACAGAGAAATCATTTTTATCAGATATTATTGCTTGTACACTAGGACTATTTAGTCCACTAGTAAAAGGCGATATTGGAAAGTTAGTAAGAAAACACGACAACGATTTATCTATAAAAAGAATTCTTGCTCAGTAACTGTGTAAACTATCTTGCACAGATTCAATTAGTGTCACTTTCAAATATAAAGTCATAAAATTCCCCGAACACATTATTTTATCCTTTCTACATAAATAAAAAACATAAACCCAAAATTACAAATAGCTTTGGCACACTTAGTGCGGCCTTGGTTACAATATTGCTATCATGACTAAGACTAGTCCCCATTTGTTGACTTGTGACGATATATGTTTTACTTTGATTTCCTAGAAGGCCCACCGACGCAACACATGACTGAACACATGAGGCCCGTTCACATATTCGTCAATTCATCTTGGGTCACTTAGGTTCCAAGTGAGAAACTTAACAGATATAAGTACTGCCCGACTTGTATATTTCAGTTATTTTCATAGCATACTATCTTATGGATTGCTACTCTGGAGCAGTGCTGCAGAAATTAAATCAATATTCAATCTGCAAAAAAGAGTAGTACAGACTATTTATGATTTCAGAGCTCGAGATTCTCTGCGAGATGCCTTTGAAGAGGCCGGTATTCTTACAGTTGCATCTCAATACATAACGTCTAATATATTGTATATACGTCAAAATTTAAAAAACAATATTTGAATATTAGTGACAGCCACACGATAAATACACGAAATAGCAATAAACTGGTAACGCCTAGGTTTCCTCTAAAAAAAGTAAATAAATCCTTCATGAGACTGCGTATAATATAAAATAATATAAAATTCCACAAACTATCCTAGAATTACCTCTGATTTTAAGCTAAGATTAAAAACATTATTTAGCAGAGCATACTATTCAATCCAACAGTTTTTAATTGACAAAGATGGGTGATACTTTAGGGTTGTAACTATATAATTTAGAGTTTGCAATGTTGTTATGGCCAGGCGTTCCGCTTACCATCAGGCACACCACTTGCTCGTCTCGTGGCTTTATCTAATAAGAAAACTGGCAAATTAGGCATTGTGAATATGCCTTTAGAGGGTTCGAAGCCTTCTGAGAAACTTTAAATGGGCCGAAGGATCTTATCCCTATACTTACAGATGTAGCAGGAGCTACGGTAAGATGGGACCAAGATATAATGTACTTGTGCTTTCATACACTTTCTAATGGATTGAGTCCTTAAGACGACTTTTATGTATTTCCAGCTACAGTCAACCGATTTTAACACTTTAGTGTTATAAATGCCCTATTACAATGAAATTAAAATATATTTAATGAAATAAAAGTTAATTATTAATAAGCCTTTACAAAAACATTTGATTATCATTTTTACATTTTATTTCGTGAAGATTATGTAGCAATATGTGATGCTGCATCTCTCAAATTCAAATTCCTGATATAACAACATATTGTAAGTAACGAGAAAACGAAGGTAATTGAAACTCGTGTGTAAATAGAACTGTGCCGCCTCAGCAAAAAGAAAACTAAGACAGTCGTTAATATAGCTCGAGTTTAAGGGGTTCGGCCTACGATAATTGTCAGATATAAAAATAAGTTTGAACAAACAGATTTCTTAATTAAAACCTGTAAAGATATGTTATGGTTATATGTATTATATATTAAATATTATATAAAGCCGCCCATTACACTATCAATTCCTATTTCTCGCCATTTTCTGTATAATTTTGTTTTTGTGATCAGAATATGTGAAATGGAGTTTATTGAACCATATGCGACATAGAAATCATTTGTAACATGATTCCAAAATTGCAACTCTTGAGTTTCTCGCTGGCTCTTCTGAGAAGAACTGCATTTAGAGCCGGTGATAGCATCCTTACAAATAACAATACACACTTAAAAAATATAAATATGACGATTTAAAATTGCTTGTAAACACAAAAAAAAATATCTTCGGTTTCATACAATGAACCTGTGAAAGCCCTACCCCTCTTACCTATGACTATAATAAAACCTAAACTAAATGTTGAAATTAATTGAACGTATCAAACAGTGCAACTATTTAAATTGAACATTTATATTGATGTCGATGGTTTTTTTAGAAGATAAAGAGTCGAGACGAGAAAGTTGTGCGCCTGACGGTAAGAGTCACGCTTGCCAATAACAATATAGTAGATCTAAAATGGTCTATCTCTTTGTTCATTAATTACGCCGGCATCATTGCCATTTAAACCAGAAAATAGTAGCGTTTACACACCACTGCTTGGTGGCAGAATAAATGGCAATTCAGTGGTACCACCCCAGATGGGCTTAGCACAAGCGTCTTACCATTGTTAGAAATTAAAAGCTAAAGGAAATAACAAAAATGGGAAACAAATATATCATTCTTCCGGAAATAATAGTTCTTGTATATAATTAAGTAGAAAAGTTTGCGATTGCAATAGCAAGTTTTTTCCTCATCCGACAGCTTTTCATTATTTTAGTCTCTATAATATCAACAGGTGGGTTCTTTTGAATTTGAAATTTATGATATGAGTTGCGCTCGAATCAACTATCATCTAATCCAGGGATTCCCAATGTGGTCAATTGGACCCTTGGGTTCGAAATCGGTTTTCCAGGGGTCGAAATAAACGAAAACTAATTTTGGGAACGATGAGGTCTAAAAATCACCCTTTTACTACATAAGTAAAGTATGAATAGCTATCAACTTCACTTGATATTTGTTGAAATTTATATTTATAAATATTGACAAGAAAATGATGTCAAATTTACTCACTTAACCAACCGCAAAGTTTTTAAGTTGGTAAGTATTTTGTATCTATAGGAAATAAACTAGAGATAGAAACAAGATTTAAATCTCGCTATAGAGGTCTGTGGTATCAGTTTATTTTAGAAAAGAGGTCCGTCGCCCAAAATAGTTTGGAAATACCTGATCTAAACCATTTTATACTAAATAAAAAAGTTCTTTCTGCTTTAGAAAGCTTACTATCACGATGACTGAATAGAAACGACACGTGTAAAATTTCAATAAGACCTCCGTTACCCCATTTAGTCGCCGAGCAAGTTTTCGTGATTAAATCATAAGTTATATTTTACTCGCTAGCTACAATAGTTTAGCTACGATCTGTTGTGTGCTCATGCGAGAATGTTATGGAGGCGAAAATTTTCTCTTAGTTATTTTAAGTAAATTCAATCGTTGAATGATTAAATTGTGATTTAATTAGAATTCATTGAATGATAAATCCTAAGGTGTCCCATATGCTTACCTCATCACAAAGTTCCCTTAAGTGGAATTTTTACCACGCCCATTTTATCTCTTAGCATATTGTCAATGTGATCGATAAGTTCACCCCTCTGGTCCTAGCGATTTTGCTATTAAGAATTCTGTTCATCGATATTTCTTTCCACTCGTGGAAAACCACGTTGCGTCTGAACGAAAGAATAAACTTTTAAATAGACAATTTGTTTGAAGATTAATCTCGTGCCCAAAAACATAGTTGTCTAGCTAGCATCACGACGGGAAACGAAAGCTTGCGAAAATTTTTACCGACGTGGAGTAACAGCTGAGATTAGCCGAGTGGAGATGGTGAATTTCGTGCTAAGTTACTTTTAATCTGTGCGACGGGAGATAAGGTGGACGGAGCGTTTTTAATAATGAGATGCCGGTTGCAATTTCTCGATTATTCGTTTGAGTCGTGGTGATTACGAGCGGGAAAGTCGATTCTTTTTAATCTATCCTCTTAATGTGGATCGTTAATTTTACGTTAATTTTAGATGAATTGGCAATACAAGTAAGACGGGCGCCTGAAAGGAAGCGAAACGCCTGCCCTTTACAGCATAGTGCCACAGAGAACCTGTTTCAGAGATTTAAGATTTCATATCTTTTTGCCCAGTAATTATATAACACAGTAGTGTATACACACTACTGATTGACAGTTGAATAACTGGCAATGCAGTGGTACCAACCCAGGCAGATTCTGCATAAGAGTCCTACCACTTTTTATTACTAATGACAATGTGTCAGATTTCTAACAGTATACTACAATTTCAAACAAATTACGTGAAATCTAAATACGGTATAATGAAATTTTTCGGTTCAATGAAATAAATTTAATAACTAAAAGAAAGTAACAAAAGTCGATTCAACGGCTGAAACGTCCTACCCATTAGTATAATTAGATTATAGCTATTCCTTTGCAATTAATATAAGTCTAAACATACCTTATTATATATTTACATTTCGGCCTTATAGAACGTTGCTTTTTTGTCAATATATATCAGATAACTTAAAAAGAAGACCTTGAATATCCCATGATTTTAATAAATACGAACATTCACCTCCGGCGGTATTTAAAGATTTATTTCACGAACTAGCTCCATCATACCGTCGTATATTGAACTAAGCAGACGAGTCTGCCATTTTAATAACCAAACATTCTCATTTAATGAAATTCCACGGGCGCAAATTCAAAAATGTGCAATTCTAAACTACATAATAGAAATTAATTTCATCATAATTTGCATATAAAATGTTATTATGGTTGTTTTAATTATAATATCTTTGTTACACTTATTTCCAACAACATTTACATATGTATATAAATTGTGTTTAGTAGTGAATAATTTGCTTAAAAGTAAAACTTAGAAGAAAGTACAAGGCGCATGTGGTAGTGTTATTGAAACTTTAAGGTGATTTTAAGGGAAAATAAACGTTCAGAAAATTTAAAGAAAACTTAATTTTAGCAATGTAAAGTGACACATAGTGAAGTGTAGGTAACCAAAAAATTAATAGACAATCAACAATGGACGTAATGAAATCGATTGCGTAAATTTAATGATAGTGTACTTTATTCTCGAAAATACAGTATACTATTTGAAATAGCCAACGGCTTCGAACGTCAGGTGAACGGGTGAAAGTGAACGGTTTCTATTAACCCAGTTCCTGCAAAAATGTATTTGTTCAGCGTGTAACTTAAATATGCTAGTAACACAAAAATTAATCAAACGCACAAATTTTAGCTCTGCTAATAATTACCATCAAGATTGTGTAAAATATAACTATAGTCAAGGCTCACGCACTAAATGAGTATGCCCGGAATGTGCTGTTACTCGCCCCAAAACTGGAGATAACAACAATGTACCAGTGAATAATAAAATTGCGAGATCTAAATCAAGCCCGATATCTGATAGCGATTCTAGTTCTTCTATGTATAACCATTGGTAGTATTGAAGTGTTCTTATACAGAAAGCTTGCAGAATGAGAGACTAAGAAGCACATAGATTAAAAGATGAACTGCTAAGCTTAATAACTGGAGAAATTTGTAAAGAAATAACAAAACTACTAGAAGGTTTCACACAATTGATTTCCTACAGTCAGAACAAAAAGATCTTAAGAATAAAATGATTTCATTAGAAGAGTAGAGTAAGAAAATCAATGATCCTTGTATGGATAAATTATATAAGGATATATACCTTGAAAATTTTAAGATAGAATGGAATAGAAAAACATGTAGAAATTGTGGGGGTACAAAACAGAAGTGAAGAACCCCTAAAATAATAGTTCTAAAAATTGTTAATTTTTTTAAATAAGATTCCAAAGAAATAAATGATGTTTGGAAAACGCGAGGAGAAAATAAAAATAAAAAGGCTCAATCTAATTCTGTTATAATAAGTGCGCACAAGAGAAGTTCGAATGGAGTGGAGAAATTGTAGATTACAACTTATAACGAATACACAAATATTTAGTTATAGCAAGCACAATCCAATATACATAAGTGAGAACACTAGAAATTTATTTTCGCACACAAAAGCAAATTTTAAACAGACTTTTAAGTTTATATGGATCTAAAATTCAAAGATATTAGTCAGAAAAGAGGAAGGTGCTAAAATACAACAAAAACAATGTGAAGCGGACATACTTAACGCTCTGAAATAATGTATATCGCATAGTAGTAATAATAAATGTAATTGATAGAACTGAAACCGTAGCAGCAATAGGACCCTGTGACCTTTACAAATATCTAGGATACAAACAGCTGAAGGGATTACAATTAAAAAAACCTGGATAAAGGAATGTAAACGCCGATTAATGTTAGTATCCAACACTCAGCTAGCTTACTAAAACAATAATGCGAATCCAATACTAACATACTCTTTTAGAATAATCAAACGGTCAGAATCCGATATGGAAAAATTAGAAAGAACCACAAGAAAAACACACAAATTACAATTATTTACATCCAAAATCATTAATAGAAAGACTAACTATCAAACGACAAGACGGGAGTAGAGGGTTTAGAG
>DWGO01000299.1:0-13179 GCA_018247635.1 Eurytides dolicaon deicoon
TATATATATATATATAAGCTCTATGATAACGATGAACCCAGCTACATTGAAGGTTCACGCTAAATAGATACTTAAAATGCTATGTAATATCTTATGCTTTACTAAGGCAACACTCCCTTGATAAGCGGCTGCAGCTTATTTTAAAGTCAAATTGCCAATGACAACATGTTTATTACATTGATAAGTCTACTTTGAATTGCAAATGATATCGTTGATATAATCTATGAAGTGAACTATATTCGGTTGATGAAACAAAATTCGAATGCAAAATCTTATATATACCGAGGGCACTTATCGCTTCCTTTACATAACTTTTCTTCCTTTACATAATTTCCTATACAGAGGCGTATTTGTTAGCGACTTTTGTGTCAATAGTACAGTAGCAACATTCAATACTATTTATTATCTGTTGCAACAAATGTTGTACGGTTTGCTCCCGCATAAACGATGGCCGTGCAGACGTTTGACACTTAGTCTGAAGCATACCAGAAATAAGGATACAGTGATGATATCTTTACGTAATACTTATGTCTGTATGCGTAGGTAATATGGTGAGAGGAGACAATTGAAATGTGTTGATATTACCGCGTTTATTGTGCGTCTGACCTAATATGCATGTGTATATAAGAAAAGTATTTTATATGTGATTGTAACTCTACAAAGTGCAGTTACAAGTTGTTGTTCGCTGAAGTGCTGGTAATTATCTAATCAGATCAAAATATCTGTATTCTAATAGGCCTATGTAGGCACTTTCGAATCGTCATTGTAACATGTACGTTCGCGAGAAAGCTACCACCGGCTCGCTCACAGTTCTGCTGAGAAGTGCCGGCAAGAAACTCAACAGATGCTCAGATGATTAACTTTATTCCACACATTTTGATCTACCTGAAACTCTTGGAGAGTGTAGTATGCTTTTTGTAACAAGAAATTTTTATTTTAGTTCTAATATAAATAAATTAATTGAAAGTTACAATACATAAGTACTAAGTTTAATTAATTTGTAAGATCAAACAAATTAAATAAAAGTTGTAAGAAAATATTATAGTCTAATTGCTAAACAGTGTTTGATATTAATATCGATTTTGATTACTTGTTGTTGTTAAGAGGCGAAGTAATCTTCTTCCTGTAGCTTAGTCAAAGCCATTTAGGACCCCACGAGCTATTATTACTGTGTTATACAAAGGAAAGACTAGAATTACTAATAAATACAAAAGCAATATGTCAAATATAAATAGTCGATATACATATATACATACATAGGTACACAAAATCCGGCTTCGACACAGATGACTATTTTTATAGAGTAGATTTAGGAAGTATTTAATGTGGTGTAACTACAGTAACATCACAGAATCCGTTTTCTTAGGTGTTTCATTCGGCACGACTTATTGAGACAGGAAATTGCAAATGACACTGTTATTATCATTATAACATACCTATGTATGTTAAGATGACTTCAATTATCATGTTTGTATAAATACATACATATATATTATGACCTAATTTCAACTTGTTCAATTTATTCACGGTGCGTAGTAAAACACCTAGCATTTTCTCAAGCATAGAAAGCATCAAAACGTTTATCACATTCGTTTGAATATCACGATCCAACCAATGACCTAAATATTCGTGCACGCGATTGGCGGTACGCTTTCTGAATTCTGTATAAATAAAACATGAATATTGGAAAATATATAATAATGTAAGCATTACAAATACTCAAAGGGTAAAAGACAGACTATAAGCGTACAAAATTCTTATACTTATGTATGTACATTTCATATTTGTATACTATAAAAGATATCATTATTCTAATGATATAAAGGTGTACGTAAAGTTTTAATTGGAATTTTTTTTTATTAGTGACGAGACGAGTAAGTCGTGCGCCTAATGGTAAACGTCACGCCTACCCATAATACAGTACTACACAGAACTTGCTAGACCCTGCGCTGCGCTCGTCACTTGGTAATTTAAGATGTTCTACCTCTATGCTAAAAAATTACGGTGGCATCATTGCTCTTTAAACCGGATCACAGCAGTGCTTCCACACTGGTAGTTGATTAACTTGTAATGCATTTATAACACCACAATCAGACTCTGGAAAAGAGTCTTACTAGTTAAAATGAACTTCAAACTTTCTAGTACATTAATAGTTTTTCAAATATGTTTTTTTTACGCTGATGATCAGAGAAATGATCGTAATATATCTACATAAGGTTTATGAATGAGAGTTTCCTTATTCTGCCTTTGAGAAGGTCTGCTTTTTTGCTTTTTACATCGCTTCTTCTACAACTCAACAACATTAAATACACAATACGAATAAATTAATTATATAAACTCTTTAGATCCATATGTTCCAACCATATGACTTAGTAACATAAAGTAATAAAAAATGACAAAAATGCAAAGTTATGAATATTCGTACTTGTCTCTTGATCATTACTGTAAAAAATTAATACTCGTATGGTAAAAAAGAACAAAGAAAATGTAATCCATTTAATTTATAAAACTGACAGAAATTATTTTATATGAGTGTACTATAAATAATATATTATCAGGTTTATTCCCAATGGGAATGAACTAACTTAGAAATACAGAGGGATCTCCCAGAGGACTAACAATGAAACTGTTTCATATCGGTAATGCATAATCCAGAAGATGTGAAAGATCCTTCTGGGAAATAAAGCTAGCCGCTCTTTCATTGGCACTAGAATTCCTGTCTAATTTTGTTTCTGATTTGATGTGTTATCAATCTATTTCTGTACATTACGACTCAGTTACTATACATATATTGATATTTTTATATCACATTCACAGATACAATAGAGATCTAAATAAAACTAGTTATTTTTAGATAAATATAATATTTTTTTTAGATACGAGACGAGCAAGTCGTGCGCCTGATGATAAGCGACACGCCTGCCTCTTATACCACAGTGCCATACAAAACCTGCTTGGCCGTGCTGCGCTCATTACCGATTGATTTAAGATGTTATTTTTCTACTCCCAGTAATGAAGCTAGCATCATTACCCTTAAAACTGTAACAGCAGTACTCACGCACTAGTGTTGGGTATCACCCCAGGCGGAATCTGCAAAAAAATCCTACCACTTAGATGTGGTAGGACTGCTCATTCCGCCTAGGGTGTAACATACAATTTTCAGTGACTGTGCCGCCAAATAGTATTCTGATCTGAAGGGCAATTGCTCGCCCGAATTGCATTATTTCTATGTCAAGAGCAACGTTACTAGCATAATCACAGGGAATAAGATATACTTACTTGCATCGCTTAGGGATTAGTACAGTGCGTAGCAATTTTAAAATTAAAAATACTATATGCGATGTTTTGTTATAGGCAAGCGTCTCATCATCAAGTAAATTTGCTTATCTCGTCACTTTATTTGTAAAAAAAAAATAACATTTGTAAGGTCTGAAAAATACCGATCGGCTATTAACCACTCACAGAGTATAACCACTCTGATTTAGTATAAATTTGTAAAGCAATGAAAACAAAAAGGAAATAAAGATTTTATTGACTTTAATTTTAAAATGTTATTTATAAATAAATAATACTTATATTTTAAATATGGTTTTTTAAATATAAATGCATTATATTTTGTTTAAAATTCGACATTAAAATACTTTACATCATTCACAGCGACAAACTCTTCTTATGTCTGCCTGATTAAAGAAAAGTGACATTACAATATAAAGTTTTTTCCATTGTCTTATCAAACTCGATTTTTGTATTTGGATTTTCATTCACGAAAATAAAATAACAAAATTTTTTGATGATGATTTTGATTAGTCATTCGTCAATTTATTTAGAAAGGAAGGTTCCCCTAATTTTCCACTCAAAATTAATAGAAAATTATGGGACCCCTAAAATGACTTTACATTTATTGAAAGCGTTACAAGATCGTCATGTACGCGCTAGGCATTCGCCTTTCAAGGCTGTTGAAGCGCACTTAAGTCGACATCCTACACCCTCAGTTAGTCGCATGACCGTGTACCCTGTAAAGTGGTTGGAATTAACATTTAAAATAAATTACGATAAAATCTGTAAATATTTTCGTTTTATAAAGTCAAGTATTCGTAAATGGAAGAAATATTTACTACGTCTTTGTAACACATGTTAAACACAACCATTATAGGTTTCTTAACTATATTCATAAAATTGTGCTAAATACCATTTTCAGCCTTTTGTTACCCACACATTTTTTAATCAACGAGCGCTCACGTCAATACAGATGAATTGGTAGACATGTCTCGTACATACGATAAATCGAACTAACCCACGTGCTTTGCTGGTCGCATTGTTTGTAAGTTTAACATCAAATCCATATCAACCAAACACGGAATAGAATAAACGCGGCATAACTGTATCTGTAACTAATCATCTGTAGCTTACTTACTATATCACACGATATTCCAGATTGAACTCTAACATTTCTTATATTATAATATAATAACACTGTAAAGTAGTAAATAGTATCTAAATTTATATTACCAAACACTTTGGAACGGATAAAACGATTCAAAAGTATTAAATATATCTACCTATGTATTGAAAGTAAAAGAACGTAACAGCCCATAAATTTCACACTGCTGACCACAATCCTCCTACATACAGAGGTTATAGGGACACAGACCGCCACGCTGCCCCGGTGTGGGTTTGAGGACTCCACAAATCTAGGATTATTTTTATTGTTTCCTTAATATGTAGGTTTTCTCACGATATTTCCCTTTACCGTTAAGCACGTGGCAAATCAGCACTTAAAATTGTTGTTACGAGATATAGTGACGAGATGAGCAAGTCGTGCGACTGATGGTAAGAGTCACTCCTGCCCATAATAACACAATACCACACAGAGCGTGCTTGGGTCTGCGCTGCGCTCGACTCCCATAGATATAAGATGATCTGTCTCTTTTCCCTGTAATTACGCGGGTAAAATTGCTTTTCAAACCGGAACATAGTAGCGCTTACACACATTACTGCTTACACACATTATTGTGGAATATCTGGCAATGCAGTGGTACATACGTAAGAGTTAGGACTCTTACAGAGTCCGACTGCGGTGGTAGGCCACTTGTAAAAATTAACACAGTGAATTACAAATTAACAAATTTATTGGTGCCGGCACCGGGATTTCAATTAAGGTTGCTCGAGTATATTGAATTAAAACTTAATCATCAAAACTGTCGTTAAAACTTAATCATTACAAAACTATCAGTATTACAAACAAAAATCCACTTTTGCGATGGTAGAGTTACGTAGCAGCTCACGCTGCTGCCGAATTCAGACCGGCTCGACCCGGGACTGTACCACGACCTCACAGAAAATGCGGTTATACCGAAACCGGCTGTCTCATTGACCACGTCCAGATGGCTACAGATTCCGTGCTTCAACAGATCCATTCCGCAGAGATCGTGATACTTGACGATTTTAATGCCCTTCACGCCGAATGGTTTGGTTCACGGTCTACCGATTATGCGGGGAGATCTGTACATGACTTAGCCCTAAGGCTAATGATCTGACGCACCTTGTCACTTCGCCTAGGTGAATTCCAGATGTGTTGAATCATTCACCTTCCCTGTTGGATCTTCTGCTGACCAGTCATCCGGATAACTATAAGGTATCTGTTGACGCTCCCCTTGGGTCCTCAGACCATAATTTGATCCGGAGCGTGGTGCCTATCACGTGCCCATTGCGTTCTGCAAGTTGTCGTCGTGTGGCACTACAGGTCAGCGGATTGGGATGGGATGCGGTCCTTTTTTTGTCCTATCTCTGGGGCTAGCTTTGCTTCTCACTGAATGGTCCTAATGCCGTCACCAATTCTATCGCTAATGTGGTGCTTCAGGGCATGCCAATCGGAGGCAAGTCCAGGTCGTGGTATAGATGCTCCTGCAAAGTGGCATCTCGCCAAAAGCAGGAGTGTGCAGAGGCATCGCAGGAACCATATGCTAGTGATTATAAAACGAAGTACAACAATTTGGCTCCAGGCCCTTCAAAAGAGTTTTAGCCTCAACAACGTTGGAGCACATTGGGAGAGACTGGCTCGCCGACTATCCAGCGGTGCGATTATTTAATGCCAGAAATGCAATTCCGGCAAACTTCAGTACGTAGAGTACTTTTCTCCCTTGATATTCACAAGTCGAGTGGACCTGATGAAATCCCCCCGATTGTGTTGAATACAAGCGCTACTGAGTTCGCATCGGTGTTAACGCGTCTCTTTCGGTTAGTTTGGACGTAGCAAAGGCCTTTGTGCGCGCGCGGTGCGCTTCTTTCCAAGATTACTTCTTATGGGCGTCCTGAGAAATGATGAGAGGTGATGCCGTATATACCGGCCGGGCAAATATTTCTCAGGAACACGTCGACGAGTATCGGAAAAAAAATGTGTCTGAAATTGAGGCTTTGCTAAGCAAAGTCTCAGACTGGGATCGACAAAATTTTGTCGAATTTAACACCGACACAAGTTTGGGCGTTTACCGCTAAAAGGAAAACCGTTGGTCGTGTCTCTTCTTTTTGAGAGTACTTCTCTTGTAGCCACAAATACGATTGGAATCCTTGGCGTCGATATATCGGGTGACGTTCACTTTCGCGGTCACTTGGAAGGGAAAGCCAAATTGGCCTCCAAAGACCTCGGTGTCCTCAGCAGAGCCAAACAGTATTTCCGGTCGGCCCACCACCTCCAAGCCTGTAAGGCGCAAGTGCGGCCGTATATGGAATACTGTTCGCACCTCTGGGCTGGGGCACCTCTATACCAGCTCCTTCCTTTTGATCGCATACAGAGCAGAGCTGCCCGAATCGTCGATAACCAAGTGTTTTCTGATCAACTCGATCCTTTGGCCTTTGGTCCGGAGACGTTTCGTCCTTTTGCATATTTTATAGGATTTACCATGGCGAGTGCTCTGAGAAGTTGTTGCTGGTTGCAGGCTTCGCAGCTGGTCTAGTACCAGCTGCGAAGTTTTGCCTTCACACCACGCGACAAACCACCAGATACCATCCACACTATCTGGATGACTGGTAATCCACCACCGTGCGTTTTACCAGCATTTTCTGCCACACACTGCTTACATGTGGAATCGGTTGCTGCCAGAGGTATCTTCGGACCGATACGACTTAGGGACCTTCAAGAAAAGAGCCTACTCTCACTTTAAAGGCCGGCATTTTGCAAATCCTATGATTTTGCAGAAGTTCATGGACGGCAGCGCTCGCTTTTCATCAGGTGATCCGCTTGCTCGCTTGCCTCCCTACATGAATAAAAAAAACTTTCATTATTATTAAGTGTTATTACTTTTCTTCTTCTCTTTTATCTTTTTTAAATGCAGTATGAATAATATTTCTACTCGTACTTTTCTATATCTTAAATTTGCATCGGAGCTTGGCATGTTGGTAAGGGAGGTAAACTAAGCTTACAACTCAGCCGTGACAACGTGATGACTTTTATATTTACATATAGAATTAATTTAGATCAATAGATTAAATATATAATGTATACCTTGTAGAGTATTTATGTGTAAAAAAATAATGCAAGCGTATTAAAAAAAAGAAAAAAAAATACAATATATCAGCTACACCCGTAAAATCGGGCGATAATGAAAATCATGCATATAGTCGGAAAAGAGACACTATCGGCTACACATAGGTATCCCAAAATAGGGTGCCGAGCATATGAAATGGATTTTGGGAGCATTTCACAGCTGCTTCGACACACCAGTAGACGACTTCACGAGTTTTTTTTTACGAAATACGATGACACATCTCTGCTTGGATGTCTAATGACGAAAACCGAATTAGGATAGTGGCTGCCGCAAATGACATTGTCGGGTATTCTCGTGCGATTCTGATAGCTAGTTTTCGCTGCAGGCTATAAAACTTAGCTCTGCATCGTTGGGTAACAATCTCAGTGGGACCAATAGTCGTTTTAACCATATACGCGCACCATATAAGGTCATCGATGGCACGACCGCTCCATATAGGCAGCAGACTCCTACCCAATACAGTGGATCCTACCACTTACAGTTTTAAAAATTGAAGCATTAAATCCATATCTATAATCATTTATTTTAATTTGTTAAAATTTACCTTAACTAACTAATATTATTTTTAAAATAAAGCGCAAGAGCAAAGCTAGAAAAAATAAAATAGAGTAAAAATACTTGAAAGCACTTTTATTCTTATTTTTTTATCCGTTAAAGCGTATCGGAATAGCAAATTATTTCAATTGTCTTTTTCGAATGCGACGGAATTCCGTAACAATTTCTTGCAACCCGTACGTTTACTGTACTCTATTTAGGTCTAATTGAATAAAATTCTCGTAGTAAACTTTACCTGGGTACTAACACTAATTTTTACTACTGCTCAGTTTCTTCTGCATATCAATGACTTGTATGGTGGATGCCTTATGAGTAAGTAGCAAACAGGTAAATGTTTCTCAGGAATACGTCGAATTATGCCGGAACAAACTCGTGTCTGAAGTCGAGAATTTGCTCAGCGAAATCCGGCCGGCTTGATTTAGTCCAATTAAATCCTAGAAACAGATGGCTTTATATTGTGCGCGTATATGGTCAAAACGACTATTGTGCGCCCAACGCTGCAGGGCTGTTTTATAGCCTGCAGCGAAAACTGCCATCAGAATCACAAGAGGATACTGGACAATGTTCTTTGCGGCAGGCACTATCCTAGCTCGGTTTCCTTCCTACTAGACATCCTGGACGGACGCGTGGATTTATACCCGCCTCCACCTGCCTCAAGGTGATGCCGAGCCCTTGGATGCGAGACCGGCTCGAAGAGCCACAAAGCTCTCGCTAACGTATCATTAATTCCGAGCTTCGAAACCTGGTTACATGCGACGGGATATGCGCGAGTACTTGCACAGGATCGGACTTGGATCAACAGCTCAATGCCACCATTGTTGCGGGAACCAGGATGCCGCTCAGCATACATTTTTCGAATGTCTTGCGTAGGAGACAGAGCGACGGATTCTGGTTCAAAGGATCGGGTGAGATCTTTCCCACCAGTTGCAGTAACGGCTACACTAGGGAATGGATCTACGTGGTCGGCACTGGTCTCCTTCTGCGAGACTGTCATGACTCGAAAGGAGGCCGCCGATCGGGATTGAGACAGGGTCAACCCAGCTCGGAAACGACAGTAAAGAGCCGGTGGCAGTGAAGGTGCTTCTTCGGCAGACTTGCACTAGTCCCACTTTAGGGACACATAGAATAATGGATGATCAAGATGAGGTGAACCATTAGATAACGTGGACCTGACAAAGTGTTCTAGTCGTGCCATTACTTTGCTGGCACTAAGGAAGCCTCCCTTGGACGTCTTGCCTGGAACGTGCTTTCACGAATTGCAGAGGGGTACCGATGCGTTCCGTAGGAAATTCCGGAGCCCCTTTAAACGCACTGAGGTTGGCCACTAAGGAGGTTTTACTGGGTAAAAGCCGCACATAACCATGTCTTCGCCCCAAGAAAGCGGGGTATCTTTCGAAGATTTCCCGCTCGTTAAAAAAAATTAAAAAAGGCTCCACTGTATTCCTAGATATTCTACCGATAAGCAGAAGTATAAAAGCTGTATTCCGGTTTGAAGGGCAAATCTTATATCTGTATGTGTCTTATATATACATAAATATAGAGCTTATATAGGCGTGTGTCTCGTTTACCATCAGGCAAGCTACTTGCTCATTTCATCATTTTATGTAATTAAAAATAATATTAATATGTTACAATGTTATCTATAAGAATAAGGTAATATATTTTGCTTTAAAAAAATTGATCAAAATTGATAGTAGTATATGATCCTTATCAACTGTATTTTCAATAATTGTAAAAGTAAAGTAATATTATAATATTAAGCGACGAGACGACACATGCAATCGATATACGCCCGTCATATAAGATGACGTATTTCTTTGACCAGTAATTAGGCTAGCAATATATTACATTGTCTGTGTATTTTGCCCGTACATTCGTAGAACACTTATTCTACGTACATTTCCATAAAACAGATTTTTTTGTTAATTGCATACAACATTGATTTCTGTAATTCATTGACGTTAAAAATCTTTTTCTTTTTTTAAAAACACCGTGCTTCTATTTTGTAATATTAATACCTTGCGTAAACACATAAATTTCAAATGGACAAACAGTCAAATCTTTGACAATTAACTGTAGTTCATACGAAAATATTTTCCCTAGATGGGGGAATTGAATCTACAACCTGTGACGCTGAAGCCAAAACCTTGGCAACTGCTCCAAACGAGTAAGAGGCGGTTTGTGAGATACTGTATTCTAAGTACATACATCATCACCTTTTGGTGATCTTGCTCAGTCTGGATGTAGACTTATAACCCAAAAAGGCACCAAACTCTGTACCTATTGGGAGGCCCATTGCAGAGGCGTTTACCAATTTCAATTTTTGTGAAGGTGAAAGTAAAATACAGTAGATATTGCGCGTGCCAACCATGGAGAGAGAAGGAGATGCGACAAAAAGATTCCGTGCGGCTCCTCGATCGGTTATACAAGAACAAGAAGTTAATAAATGTATGGATCCGCAATCGTAGACATGTTTGATGTGAATGGAGAAGGCTCGCAACCAAGTGTGGCACGAGGGCTTGCTATACTAATTATTTCACCACACCACCATCCACTATGTGCTCCTATGACTAGTAGCATCTTTTCTAGAGGGACAAAGCTTTGCAGTACACGACTGCAATGTATTAAACACTGTTTTCCCCAAGGAAACGTCCTGTCCCCACATCTGTATGCAGTGGATACGAACGACATTCCCCACCTTGAAGCGAAATTATTTCGATTGACAACAGCCGATCAGTCTTTTACACAAGGCGACGAATAAAATGTAAAACCAACTGGACCTGTTGCCGGATTAGCTAGATAAATCTTTACACCACTAAGTTGTAAAAAGAAGTAATGTAACGAGGAGAGTTTTTTTTTTCGAAAATTCTTAGATACTTGACCATAAGATAAGAAATGTAAGTACTCCATCAAAAGAGACATACCTTATTTTTGATTATGTAATGCACTTATTTGGCTAACGGCTAGTAAGCATGCACGATATGTAGCGTTAGCAAAAATCACCTTACACTTTATTTATACTTTTACTTATTCTATTTGTTACAATTTATATCTTACTGCATAGCGTTCGACTAGCTGTCAATGTATAATAATCTTAAATATACGAGGATAGGGCAAAAATGTTGTTTAATATACAAATAAAAACACTATTTATTTTTCTTTTAAATATGTTCTATGTATAAATGAACCCTTCTCACCACCGTACACAACCTTCCATCAACTTTTAACTAACTACTTTTATAATCAATTATTTGTAAATGAAATCCGTTACAACGAAATGCCTTTGAAATAAACTTTTAAACTTTTTCCTTTTAAATTATATTCCTTTGCATTCGAAATAGTCACTAAAACTAATTTGTGAACCGGATACGTTCTTATAGATAGAATGTGTTTAAAAAGTGTGAAGAGATCATTACTTACACTACGTATCGCTTTTGCTTTTTGTTAATTGTTATCAAATAAGTGTATTATAAAATAATCAACATTGTAAAAATGTAAAAAACTTAGTTTTTTCTCCTTTGATAGAGTACTTCTTATCTCACCGATACAAAATACAAAAATATAAATACAGCAATATGTAATATTTAATATTTATATGAGATAATTATGATTGGATATTTAATATTTTCTTTATAAATGCATTTATCGTTTTTTCCTAAATATGAAGTTTTTATACGAAATAAAGTGACGAGAAGAGCAAGTCCTGCGCCTGATGGCAACTTCACGCCTGCCCATAACAACACAGTAACACACAGAGCGTGATTGGCTCTGTGCTGCGCTCGTGACCCAGAGATATTGGCTGAACTGTCTCTTTGTCCTTTTGTCTGAATATACCTAAAGATAGAGAGAATATATAGAAAGTTTATGTTTAATATAAATTTATTAAGTAATAATTTTTTTACATCTGTATGGAATTAAATAAAGCCTTATTATTATTATTATTATTATATCTTTGTCCTGTAATTTCACTGGCATGATTGCCCTTCAAACCGGAACACAGCAGTGCTTACACACTATGACGGGCTTGTTAGTGTAGTGGTTAGTGCTCCTGACTGCAACGGCGAAGGTCGTGGGTTCGATTCCCAGGACAAAATATTTCTGCGATGAGCAGAGATATTGGTTCTGTATCTGGGTGTTTATTTATCTATATAAGTATGCATTTAAAATATATATGTATGTTCATCAGTTGTCCGGTCACCATAGTACAGGCTCTGGCTAGTTTGGGATTAGATGGCCGTGTGTGAGATGTTCGGTGATATTATTATTATTATTATTATTACTACTGCTTAGCGGCAGAATAACTGGCAATGCAGTGGTACCGCCCCAGTCGGACTTTGCAAGAGTCCTACCACTTAGTTTAAAAATAAAAACTAAACAAAATAGTTTTTTGTACTTTTTTCCTAATGTTATGATTATAGTATTTACAGTAAAGAAATAAAATGTCTAGAGTAGAGCATGGCATAAGCCTGACGATTAGCGTCTTATCCCCATAAACACTAGTCAGAGGTATGAGATATCTCTTTGCCAATTAATTAAGCTGGCATTATTGCCCTTCAAACCAGAACACCTCAGACGTACTCTGCAAGATGACCAACCATTTATAATGCTTTCTCAATGTTTTGCATCATTTAAAACTTTACCGGTTCAACGTCAGTGTTTTAATCCGATCATCGTCTAGAAATTTTCGAAATTGACACATTTTAATGAATTACTTGTAAAGTTCAAAAGCTATCGTCGAAAACGTTCGTCGAGCTTAATGTCGAATTTGATTAAAGCCGTTGATGTTTAATTCCCTTTCCGAAGTTTGATTTTAATCTCGGTCGTACTGTTGCAAAACACTGGAGTAATTTCTCATACACAAACTAATATACTTTACTATATACTATAACTATACTTTACTACGTACATATGAATGTATATGAATACATATAAGTACCTTTTATAATAATACAGTAAACAAATATGCTATAAAATTAATAACAAGGCAAATAAGTCGCATACTTTATCAAATCAAATCAAATCAAAATATCTTTATTCAAATAGGCCTATACAAGCACTTTCGAATCGTCATTTTTACATG
>DWGO01000300.1:0-13170 GCA_018247635.1 Eurytides dolicaon deicoon
TAGATGGTCTATCTCTTTGCCCTGTAATTGCACTGGCATCATTGCCCTTCAAACCGGAACTCAGTAGTGCTTACACATTACTGCTTGGCGGCAGAATATCTGCAAGTCCTACCACTGCTTAAAAATAATTTCTGTGTCACTTAAAACAATGGTGGCAAAACGAAAACATATACTAACTTCTACAAAATTCCAAGTTTTTCATGTTGTCTAGTAATATTTGTTATCATTTTAATGATATGCTACTATTAGAAAATATAATAAATCTACAATGTACAAATTGTCCTTAAGTGTTTTCCGCTACCGCTTGTCGCGTGCAACACAGCGTTAGAATTTAATAGCGTCGCTCCTTAAGCGACACCCTGTATGTGGACCTAACAAGACTCTTTTTCAGACGGCACAATATTATAATATTATGCTCATTAGTGGGCATTTATTTAAGTTTGCTGACACAGACCCTTATTTTAAAAGAATTAAATAAAATAGGAAAAAAAAAGCCAAATATTTGGACGCGGGCGCGCATATAGTTAAGCATATGAACGATGAAATATTTGTTATAATAAAGTCTCTTTATACGCTTTTATCAAAGTAAGCGAATTGTATATAAATTTTGGATGGACTGGATGCAAGAAATATATGAAAGATGAAATTAACTGTAGAATCAAAACTGCACAAAATTTTATATGTAAGTAGTAAGTTCGTAAGTGGTAGGACTCTTGCAGAGTCCGACTGGGACGGTACCAATACATTGCCAGTTATTCGCCAAGCAGTAGTGTGTAAGCACTACTGTGCTCCGGTTCGAAGGGCTCGTTCGAAGATTCCAGTGAAATTAGAGAGCGAAGAGATAGACCATCTAATATGTCAGGGTGACAAGCGCAGGACATAGCCAAGCACGCGCCGTGTGGTACTATGTTGTTATGGGCAAGCGTGACGCTTACTATCAGACGCACGACTCGCTCGTCTCGTCACTTTATCTCGTAAAAAAAATGAAACACGTTTACTTAAGAGCCACCTTTCAATACTTACCTTAACGAAGACACCAAAATTCAGGTCAATAATAAACAACATAATGTAATATATTATTTTTATTTACAGGTAAGGCAGACAACGTGCAGACGCGGCATGAAGGTCGTATTCAACAATTGTATTATCAATCAGTAGATGTATGCACATCCCAAAACCTGTTCCAAACGGGCCAACTGCGCTGCCCTTTTTGGGTTGATAAAAGAGCCGGTCCAAAGTTATAATGCGCTTTTGTTCTTTAACAAAGTACTGATTAATACAGCCCCCAATTACATGCTTACGTTATCGAATAACAGTATAGCAAGTGACCCTTTAAATAGCATAAGAAATATATGATCTACAAACCGTCCATATAAATTGTCGAATGAAGTTAACTAACAGGTAGAATAGTAGAAACTAAAAGCTAAATATTTGACGCGAAAATCGACAAGATATTTTTTCTTTTACACTGAGTAAAAACCAAGTGGTACCACATTAGGTCCATATTTTAGAATTATATTAAAACGTATTTATTTCGTAGTAATGCTCCTATTTTACTTTTTCTTCTAATAAACAATCAATAATTATAATAATATCTGAAATAAAAGAACTTAAATACTTAGGTTGTAAATAATTTTAATAAGTATAAGCCATAAATTTAATATACCTATAGGTTGTTTTCAAAAGTCGGAGCTTAATTTGTTAACTGTTATTTCATAGTATTTTATCTATAAAATACTATGAAATAACAGTTACTTTTTATAACCTACACACACTTGCAATGAAATGCTCAATCAGCCCCACCGTCAAAGCCAATTATAAAGTCACCGAACACGCCCAATAAAAAAGGCCCGAGCGAGTGATCTGATAAAATTAGAATGGTCAAGTGCCATCAAGGGCCTAAAACAGTCGCCAGCAGTAATTAATACACGAGGTTCCCACAAACGCACCGAGAAACACGAGATCGCTTACAACATTTCACTTTTAATAGTTCCCTTTAATTGCACTGCAGTGTACACTCGCCCATTAGACCGGCCACAATTAGGCAAAGGGACAATAGCCCTTAACGTAAGGTTGTAAAGGCTTCTGTTAGTTGAGGAAAAGCCGCTTCGAAATTATTGAGATAAAAGTCGATAATTTAAGCCTACTATTGTACATGACGACGCGTCCAAGTCGAGATCGTGTCATCAATTTAGACAGGACACCAATATACTCCAATATGAATTTTATACTCACGCGTTAAGATTCAAAGTTAAGTAAAAAGAGCCCACGAGATATAGTATACCTTAATTGCTGACCTTTAAGATAATAAATGAAATGTTTCGATATCTAATTGCACTAACGGATTACGTGAAAAAACCCGAAATATGTGTCTAAATTCAAAGAAAACTTTAACAGTTTATACGTAGAAATACTATATAAATATGTACATATTTGATCGTAGGACAAATGGTTTGATGCACATGTTTTATCGCTATGTAATAAAACTCTACAATGTCAAGCTGCCATATTAATAGCCTTACTACATAAATTAAAACCTTAATCAAACTCTTTGGATTCAAATTAGCCGTTTGACCCATAAATTTTGTCAATTATTTTTTTTAATTTAATTAAAATTAATAAATTTAAATAATACTTAATTCTTAATGTGTTATGTGTATATGTGTTTAAATTTGGCTTCATAAGAAATAAAATACTGTATATTTTAGGCATTAAATATATGAAAGGAAGAAGAGGTTTTCAAAACATTTGAACGTAAAAGTTTAGGAGAGACTACAAGAGATACTAAATCTTGATGAAGTGACGTCCGATTTCTATTAAATCGTCGAAATTACATTAAGTACATTAGTAAAGATTATATATATATAAGTTACATTAGTAAAGATTATAAACTTTTATCAAACACTTTATTAACTATCACATAGTAATATGAAATTAAAATTACACTATTAACTGTATAATCAATCGGACATTAAGGAATTTCAAAATTTGACGAGCCACTCAAACTCACGGCGTATGGAAAAAATTGAACATCACCATTAACATCCGAAGTGTGTAATGGGCGTGTAGTAATAGATTTTATATCACCATTATAAATACATTGACGAATATTAACATATTTACGACGCCGTATAAACTTGAGGGTATAAAATTCTCTCACTGTAGGCACTAACAAATACGAGACCTACTGGGGTCACAAAGCTATCAATGATTTCTGTAACTGTATAAAGTTTTAATATTCCACGTGCGTAATGACCAAATATCATCTCAATAATCAATAAATTCCAACTTATCTTGATCTTTAAGGTCTTGGGTTATTATAATGGGTTATCAACATCTAGGGAAAAGGTAATTGATTTTCCGGCGATTTTCCAGGCCCAACACACAAGAAATCGGGGGAAATTTTTTTTACTATATAATACAATAGCAATAGTAAAATAAGAGCTACTAGATATGTCCCATTGCTAAATATTAGCACAGAATATTCGTATATTAGGGTATAATGTGGCGATCTACAGTTATACCCTAATATACGAATATTATGTGCTAGTATTTATACCCTAATACCAAAACACTGTTCACCGTGTCAAACTGGCGGACTTCTCGATACTCAAAAATATAATATTTATGTATTTTTTTTACATATGCCGGTTTCCTCATAATATTTCTCTTAATAGGTGCGTGTGGTGAATCAACACAAAAATTTGTTAATTACAAAATAACAAATTGATTTTCGTTAGCGACACCGGAATTTAAAATTAGGGTGCTGCTATTTGGCTTTCGCTGAATTGGATGCTAATGAAATCAAAAATATTTCTTCTATACTTTTGAAGATAAATTCATCATTAATCATGATCAATACACCAGCACATATTAACACATATTATGAAGAAAAATACAACATAACTACATTCATCATGGCATCACAAAAATACCCAAACCATCCGAATCCGAGCTATCATATCAGTTTTATCAACAACAATTTACATCGAATATGATTACGTCATTTCTAAATAAGTTATGATTAACACCGAAAATGTTAATGGTCACATTGAGATTCTTTTTCATGATGAAGAGCATTCTAGAAATGTGATGCCATCTACCGTTCGGCAGCCACGGTGGCAGGTGGAAGTGGAATTTGTACCATCACAAACATTTACGGATTGCTAGCAGTTAGAATGTGATTAATTGAAACATTAGTCGATAATCAGAAATTCCAAGTAACTTCCTATGTATGGAAACGACTGGACCAAAAATTTTCGTAAAAGTTATTTCATAGACCAAGTGATGGATGTCATGCTTAGATTAGTACCTGTATTTTCCGTTTAAAAGCCAATATACCAAATATATAATATACCACAAAATTGTAGTGTAAACATATATGTTTCTGGAATTTACTACACATTGATATGTTTTTATACGTATTTGTGCCACAAAAATAGGTATATAAATGAATAAAATGTTTAATTTCTATTTAATTCTTTAGAATGCTCTATTCTTAGGCTCTTTGGAGATGTAACAACTAATGCAGCAGGTGTCTAGATATTTTGCTGTTATATGCAATCGTTAATCGAAACTAATAGAATTTAATTAACTGACGCTTATAACGCTCATTTCAACGCATCCAAATAAGCCAACATTAAAATAAACTCGGTCCAGCTTTGCATAATCTGTAAGAGGCACATTCAACGGAGCCTTCCCGCTTACATAAGTATTCAAAGCCTGTCTTTTCAGTTGTCCGTCCGTCTGTCAACAACAATAGAGATGACAAAACAAGGGATATTTTCCCATATGGGCGCACAATAGCGCTTTGTGAGTGCGCGCGCATCTTAACAAATGGCCGCGTACCTACTCCTCCTTGCTTCTTATTGTTTTCTTGCTGTTTCTCAACCACTCATGAGTCCTTTGTCGCCGACGTTGTGGATTTGAAAGAATCGATTGGAATTTCAGTCAGCCTCATTCCTTATGCAAAATCCCATTAATTAGTTATATTAATTAGTTATTGTGTTGTGTATATAAGCAAAATTGTCATTTTGCTAATAAATGCGTACATCTATTAGCAAAATGACAATTTATTTTATTCATGATCCGGGTCGTTTCTCACCTTCCCTTTTATAAAATCGCTGAAACTCCGCCACCCCGGTCGATGCAAGATAGGCATTACAACATTTTTTTTAAGGAAATAAAGTGACGAGACGAGCAAGTGATGCGCCTGATGGTAAGCGTCAGGCCTGCCTATAACAATACCACATAGTACCACACAGCACGTGCTTGGCTCTGTGCTGCGCTCGTTACCCAGAGATATTGGATGGTCTATCTCTTTGCCCTGTAATTTCACTGGCATCATTGCCCTTCAAACCGGAACACAGTAGTGCTTACATACTGCTTGGCGGCAGAATATCTAGCTATGCACTGGTACCGCCCTAGTCGGACTCTACAAGAGTCCTACCACTTTGGTGCACTTAGGGTACTAACAGGAGAAGATAAAGAATGAAACCTCGCTTTAAATCCCATCCACGAACCGCGATCCATAGGGAACCCAATCGAACGAGGCCAAAAATAAACAAGACAATTCAGCTATTAACTACCGTTTAAACAAAATTTTGCAATGTTATATTTCGGATTTTTCACAAATACACTTAACGATTCCACGGCCGCGCCGCGTTACAATACATCGACAAAGGATTGAGCCGAGTGGGCCATAGACAACGAGCCTGCTTTTTGTCTCAGACCATAGACAAAAGGATCTTTCATCCGCGAGACAATGACGGGTCGTCTTTACCTCATTTATCATACAGGCAACTCTCATCTGATGATTACAAAGTACCGGGCGAAGGATTTAGATATTCATAAAGGACGATAGTTTCGCATTGTGAGAATTGATTACCACGTTAAGAGATTTATTAGCTCAAGGTGAGTGATATGTGATGAAGGAGACAAGGATATGTTCTTCTCGCATATGCCTAATTATTTTGTGTATTTTTGTAAATTGTAAACTGCGAAGCATTAAAAACATTAGTAATTATTAATAATTTGGTACGACAAAATACTTAATATAATATTTCTTAACAACATTCATCACTTGTATACCATGCCAGTAACTGTATGAACTACAATGAACTTAAATGAATGTTAAACTAGTACTAGCCATAAGACAAAAATAGATACATTTTAAGAAAATGGAAATCATGATAACATCCAATAAGATCGCAAAGCTATAGCCATTATGGGTTCGTCTTTTACAAGGCATGAAAATTTATGACCGACATATTTACGTCCATGTGATATTATGTCTGTACAATTTCAAAAGTCTGTTAAGGCTATGTATGGATATTGTCATCGACCATGTGAAATGAAGTTGAGCTTTATTCAATTAGACTTTTACAAGCACTTTTGAAACGTCAATGAAGTCAGATCGTGAGGAAGTTACCACCGGCTCGGAAAGCAGTTCTGCCGAGAAGAGCCGGCTAGAAACTCAACAGTTGCCCTTTTAAAAATCAAATTACAATTTTTTATATAATTACAACACTAAAGTATGCCCGCATATGGGTCAATATATTCTAATTCCACACATCTTTGTCAACTAAAAGTGTGTGCACTGAATATGGCTTCTCTGTGGTAAACTAGAATTATGTACGTTATTTAATGGAGTATAAAATTATTAAACGAGAACGGTAAGTCGAACCCCACTTAAGGCCCTGTTGCTCAATCCACATAATTCAGTTAACCACTAAACACCGTAAAATATGATCATGATCCGATGACACATAAACGTTTTATCAAGCAACGCGGTGATCTCACGTAATTAGTGGGCGACGTCGGCTTGTATACGAGCGACATCCCATTCTATTAATTCAAAAATGGAATGCCGTTACAAAAAACGCGCTTCATTGAAAAAGAACAAACACCCACCACCCAACAATGCGCGACCTCTATTATACTCATCGTTATTTGGAGGTCGGGTTCATGTCACGCTGGTCGCTAAACGGTATCCAACATCTCATCCGAATTATGAGTTGATGGCGTAAGACGAAGGCTTCCACTTTAATAATTCGTGGAATCACATTACGCGCATTACAAGGTGAGAAATGAGTGGAGGTTTGAAATTGGTAATTAGAAAGGCTCCACCGTCTATTCCCACTGATATTCAAGATTCTTTTTGAATTATATATACCCCTTAAACTCCGCTTTTATGGAATGCGCGTTCGAGTTCTGATACAGTTTATTTTTCTTTGAACAGGACATTTGATATGTAATGGTCTTAACTTTGTCAGTTTTATTTGTCCCTGTCTGTTCTTCAATGTCTTTTTTTATCACTATATCTATAATTGTTACCATTTATTGTAGCATTTTATCTATGTTCAATTATGTCAAATATCTTGAGCGTACTGTCAAAAAATATTCTTAGAAAAAAAGATTAAAACATAAAGTGACGAGATGAGCAAGTCGTGCGCCTGATGGTAAGCCTCATGCCTGGCCATAACACAGTATTACACAGGGCGTACTTAGCTCGGTGCTGCGCTGGTCACTCAGATATATTAGATGATCTATTTGCCCTGTAATTTCGCTGGCATCATTGTTCATTTCAAATAGTAGTTCTTACACACTACTGCTTAGTGGCAGAATATCTGGCAATTCAGCGGTACCACCCCAGTCGGTCTCTTTAAGAGCCCTACCACTTAAAAACCATGTCCATAATTATAACTGGTAATATATAATGCGTTTGTCGCATCGAATTTTGATTTTGTTTTCAAATTGTCAAAATTCTTTTGCAATAAAAACTACATATACACCACCTATTAATAAAAATACATTTCTAGGCGGAAAGTGAACAGACCTACAATCACATGTTTAGATTTGTAACTTTAACGAAGAAATTTAATTATTAAAATCATTAACAATTTTCCAATGCGTTAAATTTCACCATAACCTTTTTAAATCGTTGCCAAAAGACTGCGTGTATCGTCGCGTAATTTAAAAATTTAAAAAAATAAAATTCGAAAAAGGAACTTTTTTCCAATTGTTTGACGCAACAGCGTCAAACAATTGGAAAAACAAAAGGAGCACAGTCGCGCAGTTGACTACTCCGCGGGCGGTAAACGAGAAGGCAAAGGCAGAAGCGATTTCCAGCCAGTCGGAAGCTGTTTGTGGCGCTTGATGCGCTTCACGGGAACTGTATTGCCGTTGTTCCCCGAGTGCACTTGTGCGCTAATTGTTTGCGGAAAGGGTTAGTCGAGTATTGTTCCGCGAAGTTTTTAGGGTCGGAAAAAAAATTTCGATCCCCCTTCTCGCATTTTATTGCGACTAAACCAGCTTAAGAAACGAGATGAAAACAAATAAAAATAGAAATTATGAAATTTTTTTGTGGTTAAAATTTAATGTTGACATGGCGATGTTATTTTTTTATTTAAAGGAAGATCGAACCCATAATGTTAAAACAATGTTTGGATACATTATAGGAAATTAAAATAAACGCGATGAAATAGTTAAAATTATTCAGTTGTATTAAATTAGCAGCTGTAAAACAATCATAGTTTGGCTTACATCAACTCTCCAAAATTCAAAGCTATGTGATCATTTTAATTAGAACGCCTCGAATCGATTCGATTTCGAATCTGAGCGTTCGATCCACAAATCGATTACTGCACACCGAATGAACTTTTGCGTCTGACTGTACCCGTGCCCGTTACGAGGCACTTGCGCATTTCGCTGCGGTAATTTTTCTCTAATTAAAATTATTCCGATTGTCGTTCTGTTCGTGCGGCGTTCGTTTGTTGTGGTCCGCGACGCGTGGCATTTCGAGCGCACTCGTGCTTTTTAGTGCCTATATTCCCCTTACCCCACGCTCTCGTTGCCGAAACATCGAGCGACGGAATAATGGTTCCGTGCTGGCTGGTGTTTTTTTATTTATTTACCGCACAAAAGGCACCCGGCTACCGGAGATACGGAATACTTTCATCGCAAAAGCTTTTGTGCATATATGTACGTACGTTATACGCCTTGCGATAGGTGATGTATATTTGTAATTACACTTATTGCAAATGTACACGGAGTAATAATTTTTTGTCTTGATTTTTTCTTATTTACCAGCTAAACTGCGAAGTCGCCGACGGGCTCTTTTATTTACTTTTGAGCTTATCTCGTCGTAAGTTTCTTCCGACACATTAGCCGCGCGCGAAACTCAGCCATAATGTAAGGATCACACGTTCGCGCCAAAAAACGCCACAGATAACCACAGACAAATCGTGGCGGAATGACTACGCACATTCGCTAATGACGCAAAAATCTCTTATCTTCCGTCAGACTGACGTGGGGGAGACAAAAATGCCTGTTTAAAAAGTAGGGGGGCCGTGGAGGCACCCTTTGTGGGCAACCGTACGGCGATGGTGATTGCCATGATTTTTCTCACGTCGCTTATTAATGAGAGTTTTATTGGGATTGATGAATGAATGAAATATACTTTATGAACGAATTTAAATGTTTCAACGTTATATTGTTGCTGTGAGAACAAACATTATTTTACGAGATAAAGTGGAGAGACGAGCAAGTCGTGCGCCTGATGGTATCTGTGCATCTCACAGAACGTGCTTGTCTCTGTGCTACGCTCTTCACCCAGACATATAAAATGGTCTATCTCTTTGTCCAGCAATTACGCTGGCGCCATAGCCCTTCAAACCGGAACACAGTAGTGCTTACATACTACTGCTTCGCGGCAGAATAACTGACAATGCAGTGGTACCGCCCCAGTCGGACTATGCAAGAGTCCTACCACTTATTGAATATTACACCAAACACATATATTACATCAAAACTAAGTCATCGTAGCTTATGAAAGAACATATCAATCAATTTAGTGAAAGAAATTATACCTTTGGTAGTGAAAACGTGAAAAATAATTCATTAAATAAATTAAAAAATAAATACTACATGTTTTAGCTTATCTCTTAAGCTTACAGTTTTTATAGTATTACGATTTATAAAAAGTATACATAAGAACATCAGTCATGTCTTTATATACTAAACATATATAAACAAACTAACAAAACTCTGGTAAACCACTGATAATTTTTTTACAATAATTCTTTGATTTTGAAAAAGTTTTCGATTTAGCAAAAAATCAAAGCTTTTTCTAAATCAAAGAACTGTAATAAGTCCCCGTCGTGTCGCAATACACACAATGATCGAAGACAAAACACCTTGTTTAATAGGGTGGGGGGGGTTAACGAAATCCGAGGCATCATCAAGCGTATTAGCCGAACCCATTTAATAGGCACCCCCGCGCAGGGGCAAAAGCCAACAGTAGGAGCATCTTTGTTTAAACAGATAAAATCTCTTTGACAATTTGCGCTTATTCAAATAAGCCGACCCCCGATACATAATGGCGTAATTTTCTGTCGAATCATAACGTTTGTTTGCGTTGCGCTCTGTGTACCTAAAGTTTTAGATTGAGACCACCTCGAAATTTAGCTATTTATTTAAATTTGGGTCATTATAACTTATCTGAAGATATTCCTGTTTTGTTAACTATCTGTTTATTGAAATGATTATGCTAAAAGTACTTGTGCAAAGAGATAGACCATCTAATATCTCTGAGTGACGAGCGCAATACAGAGCGAAGCAGGCTCTGTGGGGTACTGTGTTGTTATGGGCAGGTATGACGCTTACCATCAGGCGTACTACTTGCTCGTCCCATCACTTTATCGCGTAAAAAAAATAAATTAAAAAAAACTTTGATTCTTTTATTAGTTTCTTTTATTAGATTCTTTTATTAAGAATGACAGCGAAGATACCAATAAGTCGGGCACCTGATAGTAATTGAAACAATTGCCCATAATTGTACAGTGCTATGCAATGGTTTGAAATAATTAAATTCAAAACACTACTTCGCCCCAGCGTAGGCTATCAACTATTACATTTTACACGGTAGTATTCTACATAGAAACATTCGCTGGCAACAGTGTAATACTTCTAGTCGTAGTCTGTCCAGCGACGTGTTAATTGGTGAAAAGTTTTGACGTTTATTGTGCTTCAAACAACAAGCCTAATTCGTAAACCTAAAAATACCTCGACTTTCGCCTTCATATCACATGTTTTCTTTTATCCGAAAGAATCAAATCAGCTTTTAATTATCTTTTTGTTTGCCTACCCGCTCTTTCAACAATCCGGGGGCTGTGTAAATACGACTTAAACGCTCCTTTCTGTCTCCCTGGTTGGATGAAAAACGCCGACACACGACACGGCACGACGTCGTTTCGAAATTAACAAAACAGATTACATTGCCTGGTCTCAAAGCGGTCGGGGGCGTTGTTTGTCGATTCTTTCCACTCGTGCGGCAACGAAGCCAGGAAATGTGAAGCTGGAACACCTTTACATCGCAAAAGTTCCCAGCAACGTGTTCAAAGTATTGCACCGGTTAGGTTTTATTGTCTACCCACCTTATTCCTTTTACAATTTGCATTTCAATTGATAGATAGCAAAAACTAGATTACCATTTTGATATACTGTGAAAGTTATAAAATAAAACTATTTACGGATTTTATCCCGTTTATTTTAGTTTTTTAATGTATTAGTCCGGCCCGTGACCATGAACACTGTAAAGTGTTTGAAACGTTGGAAAATTAAAAAACTAAAATAAACGCGATACAATCCGTAAATAGTTTTATTTTATAAAGTCAAGTATTCGCGTAAATAGAAAAAATCATTACTGTGAAAGTTGTTACTTTTTATAGTGATTTAACAGTTTAAACCTCGTAGAGTATTCTGAGACTTGCGGATGATAATATTAAGTAGCCTATTTCTTACATTTAAAACAATTAAATAACAAACCGTTACAGCACCGGGATAAACAGTATGTTAAATCGCTTAGTTCTGCACTGTACTCGCCACTTAGTTGATTATAATGCTATATCTAAGGACTCTTGCATAGCTCAACTCGGGCGGTACCACTGCTTTGCCATATTCTGCCGCCAAGTTGTAGTGTGTAAGCACTACTGTGTTTCGGTTTGAAGGGCAATGATGCCAGCGCAATTACAGGGAACAGATAGACCATCTAATATCTCTGGGTGACGAGCGCCGCACAGAGCCAAGTGTACTCTGTTTGGTACTATGTTCTTATGGGCAGGCGTGATGCTTACCATCAGGCGCACGGCTGGTAATTAAACCGTAACACAGGAGTGACATTTGGTGGCAGAATAATTGGCAATACTATGTGTACAATATCTGTTAACCCGGCCGCACTTTTTACTGTAAATTTATCAGCAGATTTATATTACATACACGATTCACAATCGGCATAAAAATCGATATCGTCAAATACGAGCTAACGTTAAATCGGCGCCTCGGTCCGTACCAATTTGACTCGCAGCGCCTTTGATTGCGTAAACGTTTATGTGCTCGGGGACGGGAACGCAATTCCTTGGTGTTTCGAAAGACCAATATACAAATTCAAACACGAACGAATCCACCCGCCGAACGTTACCATTGAAGGCGTTTGTCAAATTACCCGCCCATCGCTCCCTCATCGGGCCCTTGTTTGTGAATTCCAATTCCATCTTTAAAATCGTCGCTGATTGTCTGTTTACATTACCCTCAGCTTGTTTTGAATTTAAAGATGTTAATTCAACTCAGACCTGTGAAGTTTCGGCGCGCACCCCCGCCAATGTCTGGTATACGGTGGGAGGGGGGCTTCGGATGTTTAAGGAATGGCGCCTTCACCTTTGGTATACTTTATGTACAATTCAATCGAACCTATCAATCAGTAATAAGCATTTATCCTGATAATTTACATAAGCATAATATTAATCTCAATAGTAATAGTCATAATAAACGTTTATAATTAATTTTCAATTCAAATTCATAATTATGTTAACAATAATCGATTAATAACTAGATTGTATTTTGCTTATTACAATAAAGATTTGGATATAAAGCAAGTACCATCAAAGGTCAATTGCAAAGTTTTTAAATGAAAAAAATGACTGATTTTCACGTAAATTTTCGATAAGAACAACAAACGATTTGTGAATGGCAACTCTTGTAACCTTTTCTCAGTTTCCCTCCGCCGTTGAATTTGAATGTACGAAAGAAATTACTTGAAGATTAAAAGGGGACCCCCCTCTCATTTTCAACGCTGACCACTTGCATAAATTATTTTATACGAAAGTCTATCAA
>DWGO01000301.1:0-13156 GCA_018247635.1 Eurytides dolicaon deicoon
CGTGAGGAAGGACACAGGCTACTTTTTTTTTACGAAAAACGACGGAAACGCGAACGAAGTCGCGGGCAACAGCTAGTATTTAATATGGGAAGTAAATGCATGCAAAAAATATGATATGAAATTAAAGCTCATGCTTGCGAAGCAGGCACAAACTGATCTTTTAATATTTAATATCTCACTGCACTGCTGGGCAAAGGCAATCTTTGATTAGAGGAGGATACATTTTACACCGAATTGGTGAATTTCACAAATCTTAACATTTATTTAATCATTTGCTGGGGGATGTGCAGTTCTTTTTGTAATGTAAATTAAAATTTTTGGATTTAACCTAGATACTGAGCATAACTCTTACTCTTACACCATCTATTGTGTCTGCGATTTATGTAGTTTAATGAAAGTTGGTGAGTACCTATTATCTATGTCCACCCTTATAGTTATAACATATAATACTGTTATTACTTTAGATAATTTCAAATCTGCTATGTACAATACAATGTTTTTACATTTTAAAATTGCTTTAGTTTGTTAATTTTCTTTATTTATTATTATGTTTATATTTGATGCATTACTTAATTAAATTTTTACATAATTGAAGAGCATAAAAAAAAGCAGTTAATTATATTGAACATTGGTTATTTATTCTTTTTGAACAAACAGTTCATGGTAATCTGTTGACAACAAAATTTTGTTTACTAATTATATAATATTAGCATATAACTAATTGCCCTATTAGTATTGCAATAGAGGTACTTAAAGAGAGAATGGTTTCATTTAATTCCAGAGGCATGTCAACACAGTAAGTGGTAGACAAGTAATTATTAGGCTACTCTAATTGAAGTAACAATGTTTCCTCTTACTTCAATTAAGATCATATTTTACATTATAAAGCAATTTTTTGTTCTTTTTGTCTGCAGTAAGTTAAATTGTGGTTAATATTAAAATTTCACAATATTGAAAAATTATAAAACCATGGTTTAAATTCCACAAGATTTTACAAAATGCAACAAATGTACTATATAATATTCTTGTCAGTGATTCTAATGAATTGATTATTGCTTGTTTGTGTAATTGATAAAGTACACTCATTAGCCATATGACCCTATACATTCTTGATATATTTATCTCATGTTTTTCCACTTCAGGGACCTTTGTTTATAACATCTATTCAGTTATATAGATTTTTTCACACAAATGGTTTTCCCTTATAATTAAATGACATATGTTTCTGATATGCACATTTATAAATTTTTGTATAAATTACTCTATTTCATTTATTTCCATCCTGTATTTATTGGCTTGGTTAGACTATTAAAATAATGGCTTGATGATGCAGATCATGGGTCAATTCATAGATAGAGTATTCAAAGTTTTATAAGGGTTTAAGGAAGTCGAGCAAGTGGACAAGAACATAGTGTTTTTTTTACTAGAGATAGTTCAATATATCTTGCAAACCATAGCTGCAATGGCTGCCAACCATATTATTATATGTGGTTTGGGCAATAAGAACTGCTCTGGAATGCATGTGTACCTTTTGTTCACAGTAGAAATTTTCATCCTAGGCAGGGAGATACAGCTAGTTTTAAATATTTTTACCCAGCTAATGATTAAAATGTTCCTCTCCTTTTGAACACCCTCCCTTTGTCTAATGAATGGAAGAGAGTTAAAAAATGTAATCAAGTTTGTATTAAAACATTACTATAGTTTGCATATGTAAAATTATACACTTGCAGAACTGAGATTTTACATGTTTTCTTTAAGATTTTTATTAATTGCCACTTTCAGATGATAGTTCTGTGAAACCAGTATTTGGTTATCCTCTGGAGGAACATCTTCGAGTTACAGGACGAACAATAGCATTCCCATTGGAGTTGTGTGTATGTACACTTCACGAACTAGCGCTTAATGAAGAAGGATTATTCAGAATTGCTGGTGGTGAGTGTTATATTATATACATAATAATATTGACGTCATGGTTACTCTTGAAGTAACACTAACAGCATATAAAGTGTTGGACACATTTGGATTAAAATTCAGGTTGCATAGTTTAAGAATTATGAGTATACTCTTTGCAGAATTAGTCTAGGGCGGTCCCACTTAACTACTATTTTATCCCTAAGCAGTAATGTGAAACATAATTGTGTTCCAACTGAGCAATATTGCCAGTGTAACTAATTGCTGAACATAGACCACCTTACTCTAGGAGAAAGAAGGCTGCAGCGCAAAACTAGAAAATTTGGTACTAATATGTTCAAAATACTACATACAATACATTATATTATTTTGAGCTAATATTTCTCACCATAAAGCGTGCAAATTGCTTATCTTATCACTTTATTTCTTTAAAAAAAATTAAAAATGTTAGATATAAAGGTATGTTGGGAACAAAAACTGATATTAATTAATTTGGAAATATTTATTCTATAAATCATATTAAGCTTAACATTTTTTGAAATCACAATATGAAATGTTTTAGCCAGTATTGTAATTTTTAATGTAAAAATACCAATAACATTATTGGATAGTATTTATTTCATTAATAATATAATTAAATTACAAAAACAAAAGGGTGAAGACTTAGTCTTATATAACTTTTGTTATAATGCATGTGTCATAGCTAATACCAAAAGGATTCAGTAAAAGTAATAATACTATGCAATAAAGATTTTGTTTGTAATTTTCTTACAGGTCTATCAAAAGTGAGGAGAATGAAGTTGTCTTTGGACGCGGGGCTTTTCACTGTTCCTCTGCCGCGCGACTATCGCGACGTTCACGTGGTCGCCTCCGTGCTCAAGTCCTACCTTCGCGAACTACCAGAACCGCTCCTCACTTACAGACTGTACGAAAACTTCATAAACGCGTCGCGTCAAAGCACAGAGCAGGCCCGCCTCAACGCCGTGTGGGACGCCATTCACTTGCTGCCACCGGCAAATTACCAGAACCTCAGGTACCTCATCAAGTTCTTGTCCGCTTTGACCCAGAACCAAAGCACTAACAAGATGACCCCGTCCAACCTGGCCATCGTGGTCGCGCCCAACCTCCTGTGGGCGGCCGACGAGAGCACGTTAGACATGTATATAACCAGCGCCGTCAACTGCGTAGTCGAGTTGTTAGTTAAGCACGCAGACTGGTTTTTCAAGGACGACATCAACTTCTTCGTCACGTTCACCAAGGAGGATCTGCTGCCCGACCAGTGCGAGTATGGATTCACGCCCAACTTCGTCCACGGATACAATCAGACGGCGGCGCTAAGCCAGGAGCAAGCAAACGGCGATTATCATTCGATGAGCAAGTCCATGTTCGATTACAACCACCAAGCCGTGCAACAAAAGGTCACTGCGGACGGTCCCGGCCGCCATTCTCGAAGCAACAGTCATGACACTAGTTTAATACTATTAGATAACGATATAAAGAAAGCTCAATCAAACAGCTCCCTCTCCGACCAGTCTAGTCCACCCCACGGGAGTCCCAAGCCCACCATGAGGCGAAAAAACAAAGCGCCCGTTCCACCCAACTTCACTCCCGACAAGAGTAAGCAGAAAGCAGAGGCGCAGACGCAAGCGACCGACGCCGCAAAGGAGGCAAAGGAGCAGCAACCTCCGACCAAGACGGAAAACGAGAAACCGGCCAAGCCGCCGCGCCCCGTCATTTCCGACACGGGCAAAATCATCACGGGCGTGCAGACGATCAATAGGTCGACATATCGCCAGAGCAAGGCGCTCAAGGAAGAAGCGGCGAAGGGCGGCAGCCGCGAGAACTTGGTCGATGTCCGACGCCAGAGCCTCGACATGGAGAAGGAGAAGTTGGACAATCTGAAGGCGATCGAAAGCCGGGCGGATCGGGAGCCGTCGACGCTGATCGTTAAGAACGTGACGGCTACTACCGGAGTGGTAGGAAGGATGAAGGTAATTGGGGACGGAGGCAGCGGACCGACTTCGCTGGGCGCAGACTTGAAGGCACCGTCGACGAGGGTGCAGACGGCGACGAAGCCTAGCGGGCAGCCGCCGCCGCGGCCCGTTGCTGCCCCGAGGACCCTAGTACCGGCCACCGCGGACTCTGAGCCCGGAGACGTCCAGCTGCGGCATAAGCCCGCGGTGCCCGAGCGGCCGGCCACCCTCCGGCCGCAGAGCTTCCGGGCTCGCACCTCTGACGGGGCCGACGTAGCGCCCACGGTGCTTGAGCGCACGCACATCTACACGGTGGACAAGCAGCATCCGACCGTCATACAGGTGGGCGGGCACGCCGAAGTAGAGGAGGCACCCAGGAACGCGGTGCAGCGCACACACAGCTCGGGCGGGAAGGACGCCGAGCTGGAGGAGCCTAAGGGACTGAGCAGCGCCAGCCGTCAGCTGTCGCAGTCCGAAGGCAGCATAACGGAGACGCCCCTATCACCCCGAGCTCGGCCCCCGAGGCCCATGGTGCCCGCGCCCCCACCGCCGCTATCGCCCCCACACCACGAGAGCACAGACCTCTAGTCCACGCCGCCCCTCAGTGCCGAGCGCCACACGAGGCCAGTAGTCGATGCCCAATCGGGGGTATTTAGCAATTGTGTCCAACGGAATTGAATGCATTGTACAACTGTTAAAGTCCAACTAGCAAGCTCTCACATGGAGTACTGCAGAGTTTTTAGCTTGAAATAGTGTAAGATGTCAATGCAATATATATTTTTATTTACACGACTAATGAAAACTAGTACGTTCAACAATCGAGATAATGTATTCACATTACTAATTTATATGCAAAGGACTGCTGTAATGTCTATAGCGTATGGAAACAACAGGTTGCATTGTGCTACTTTCTACTGCTAAAATAGGTAAACGATTTTTAAAATCGCTGACTGATGCCCTCTATTTACTAATATAGGAATCGGCTAATTTTCAAGTATTAATAGAAACCATAATGCATTATATATTTTTTGCATTGGTCAATTATTTTTTTAATCATGTATATTTATCATAAATATAAAATTAGGTATCGTCGTAATGATTGTACGTATTCGTTGTAACAGCATGAGATAATTCCGAAAGAGACATATCACTCGCGAAAAACTAAGCTTTTTATGCATTCAGCAATGTTCTCTGCATATGAGATTTTTGTACAATATAAGTGAAGTGTTACGATAATTATTCCTTGTGATATTAGGGAGATTGATAACATAAGTCCGTCGGGGGCGTTTGCACAAAAACGTAACGAGTTGTATTATGAGTAGGCCATATTTTTATGATATTTACGACTTGACAGTGCATTAAATAATTGTATTTTAGCCGCGCTATTTCAGTGAATATTACTTTATTATTAGGCTAAACTATGTTATGTAGTATTTACGACATTTATGTGATACGCATTTTAATAATTATATACTGCAAGTATACAAGCTTCTGTTGTAAGTAATAATAATGACTATAATCGAATTTACGTTTTTTATTTTAACTTGTAACACAAAATTTAGACATATTAATCAATAATTATGTTTGCCACTTGACAATATAGTAGTTTCTTTTGCCGACTCTTAATAGTGATATAAGATTTGGCAGAATATGTGCAGATTCCGTAATAACTTCGTTAATATTTTTGATTCTTTGGTGATTTATATAAAAGCCGCCGGCTTGAATAATTCTCATGGCGTCATCTGAAAAAAATTGCACATGTCTTATCAATTTTTATTTACATTTTGAATACAGGTTATGAGAAACTATAAAATCACATTTTTGTACCATTTCTGTTTTATTAACATGGAAATTATTAAATAATACCCTAATACTAAAACTCCTATAATTTGCTTAGTTTTTTCTAATGCCTCATCCACTAAGTAACAATTAACTTCACGTTTTTCAAATATAAAATCACAGATACAATTACAAAGCACATTTGGATAAAAGAATACCCACAGCGGTAGATGCTAGCCATCAGGCATATAGGATCTGATTTTTGTGGCATTGCGGTGATTAAGCTGGTGTTAATTCGCCCAATTCTTTAGAGTACTTCCCGTGGTATAGTTGATAAAAAATGCAGAAAGACAATGCCAGCATTTCGCGAAACGACAATAAAAAAACATAAGCTTACTTTCAGTTGGAAAGCACTTTGCTAATATTCCTAGCTTCAATACTGTAATTCCAGGTGACAAAAGCAAGTTCACAACAGGTGCACCTTCAAACACTTGCTCCATGTCTGTTGAACTAAGGGATACAAGTGATTTTACATCTTTACTGTATATTGCTTCTGTAGCCTGTCTCGCTTTTGCTAATCCTTCCTCTGAAAATTAAAGCATAAAGTTTTAACAGTCAACAATAGTTTATTTTGTAATAAACCATTTACTAATACTAATTCATAATGTGTGATACTAATTCATAGTTCATATATTTTTCATTTTCCTTACCTCCATGAACTAAAGTTGTCAATTGCTCGGCTAAACACATTTGTGGATATCTTTGCTCAGGGTGCTCTTTATGTTTAAACATTATGTCCTTTATCTCACCCAAACTGTAGAAAGTGAATAGCTTCAGTAGCCTTTCCACGTCTGAATCCTTCGTTCTAATAAAATATTGGTACAAGCTGTATGGACTGGTTTTCTTTGAATCCAACCATAGAGCATTTCCAGCTGACTTGCCAAACTTATCACCTTCTTCAGTAGTGACTAAGGGAAGAGTTAAGCCTAAATAAAAACAGAATATATGAAATAAGTTAGGCACATGCATTAAGTCATAAACAAAATTACTAAGACAATTAACACTATCAGTCAGGCCCTCCGAAAATTTAATGTTAAAATGTGATAATCTTGACCTAAACTTTCTCAATATGATTCTGCAATGTTTATAATGTCTAATCGCAAAGTATCCTACTTTACTAATATTGTAGGATGACCAGGTCCAATGTACATATTTAACTTAATCTCAGAGATACTGAGATGTTCAAGTTGGGAGGTCTTGGGTGCGTGCGAATCTTGTGGAGGGCAATGTCTTTGTGTTGTTTTTTAGTTGGGTCAGAGCATTACAGCTCATCACCCGATTGCTTGAAAGGTAAAATGATTCATGCGTCGGATAGACGTAAAAAGCCGATCCCGGCTTCTTGTCTACGCCATCTAGCGTAGGTTTGGAGGAATCGTTACTAAGAGATCGGTTTAATGTCACCGTTTCTATGCCTGATCTCTCTACGGTCAGACCGGTATCCGTCACATCGGGCTATGACAGTAAGTGCACTGCGTCAGTGCAAACACTTGTGCACTGTAATACATCCCACACAGATGGTTAATCTCTTGTAAATAGGCTGCCGTCCCGAAAATGGGTCGGGACATCTTAAAGCGACAAAGATGTTTTTCGAGCCAAATTTACGAACGTACACAACAAAAAATTACGGCGTATTAGTGGTTTACAATTGTTTTTTTTTTAGTTTATTCGCATAAATCAATTTTTTCTTTAGAATTAAAGTGGCGACACTAGCACGTCGTATACATATAGAGATGGGAGTTTCCGTTAAATTTTGTCTTCGGTCCGCGCATCGTTATTTTACACACGTTTTTTTTGGCATCGATTCGACTACCTACATGATTTGGTGCCGGCACTGCCGGCTGAAGTCTGCGTATACTCGGTAACGGTGGAATAACAAAATTTGTTGCCTATTTACGTTTACGCTACGACTTCTACTTGTATATATTTTTTGTTACATTCAATTACCACAATTAAATTACCCATAATTTATGGGTAATTACACAATATGTTGATATCAGAAATTAATTGAATATTTTTAACTTAATTATTTGAGTAAAATACAACTTTGTACTATAAACAAACTTAATCTTGAACAACTTTTGCTATTTCTCCACCATAGATGTTGGTTGCATTCACAAGAAGAGATGTGAGCGCAACGAAATATAGTACCTACATCAATGCGTAAAATTTTAAAGTAAATGAGTAAAATTTTAAAAATAAGTATATTTTATGTATCTCACTAAGAATATCAGCTCGAGGATATACTTCTAAAAAATTATGTAAGTCATATTTTATGTACCCCTTATCCCATTGATCATTCTTGTGAGATAACTATATGAAATTATGTTACAGAACATAAGATACGCATAGCTACTTTATTATTTAGGTACACTAAAAACATGTTATGTTGACAATTTTTCATATGATATATGGTTACTGGTCAAATTAATTTAAATTCGTAATAGATGCTGTTGTAATTTTGTAGTGAGGTTAGGTATAGATACTCTATACATTTCAAATTTTATGTCACTTCTAGTAATATAATGACTCATGACAATTCGGCAAGTATCGCGTCTCTATTATTGTATTGCGTTCAGGAAGGTATTGTGTACTGGCATCGTTGCTCATAAACATTATTGCAAAATCCACCATCTCTATAGACATGTTTACATTAAATATTTAAGTAAGGGATATTAATCAAGTATGTATTTGTTATACTACTAAAGTACCATATTAATTACTATAATTACCATAAACATCTTTCTTTGCTGTTCTGCTAATAAGTTCATGTCCAGCTGATATATTTCCCATCTGATCACTGCCCCCAATCTTGAAAATATAATATTAAATTAGTTATACACCATTTCATAACACTTGGACGGCCAAAACAACTTTCGAGTTTCCTTTTTTTTTAGGAAATAAAATGATGAGACTAGTTTCCCCATCATAGTGCCACAAGAAACCTACTTAACTGCTCATCACTCTGATATTTAAGATGTCATATCCCAATGGCCAGTAATTATGCTACCAAAAGTGCCCTTCAAACCAGAACACAGTACTATTTAAATTATACTTGGCAGTAGAATAACTAACAATGCAGTGGTATCACTGTAGCTAGCACATTTGAACCCTTAGTTCTAATGTATGAATAATTATTGTATTATTTTTCTTTGGAGAACCAGTTTAAAATTTCCTTACCTGAAACCTACAGTCATATTCTTTTAACAAGTGTAACCAATCATATGATTGAAATATTTGATAGGCAAATTCTGTGAAACTCATGCCTACTTCTGAATGTATTCTGCTTTGGACACTTTGCTTTAATAACATTGTCCCCATCCTAAAGTTACGGCCAATCTCACTAACAAATTGTATAGAATTTATATTTTTGTACCAATTTTCATTGTTGACTATCCTATAAATAAAAAATTGATAAATTAATGAATCTTGTAAATTTACTTCAATTTATATTTCCTTAAGTTACCTAACTGGTTTTAATTTGTCTTCACTTTGTGACCAAATGTATTTATTGTGATTTTCAAAAACTGTTTCAAGATTACTTTTGATTGAAATAACATTGTTTGCTATAACATCACTTGATAAGGCAATACGATCAGAACTTCTACCGCTTGGATCACCAATATATCCAGTAGCTCCACCTAACTGTAAAATGAAACAATAAAAAAACTTCTTTACATTTTATAGTTTTTTGAGGTTTGTGCAAAAACTTTCCTCATATTTATAAAAGTAAACAATTTAATTGGAACTCACCAGTGCAATAACATTATGTCCACCTCTTTGCCAGTGTAATAAATTAATTATCACGAGGAGATTACCCACATGTAAACTATCAGCTGTTGGATCAAATCCAGCATACACACACTGTGGGCATTTATTTAATAAATTTGTTATATCTGATCTGAAATAGAAATATATCAAAAATTCAATATACTATGTTAATAATTTTAACATCTTAACACCATAACCAGTGACTACTTACGCTGCTGTATTTGGAAACATGTCTTGAAACATGCCTCGCTCACTCAATTTAAGAATATTTCTACTACTGTATAGTCGAGTAAAAGTTTGGCTGTTGCATTTGTTATATAAACGACCCAGACCTTTAATGAATATCATCGTAGTCTACTATTGTGTAGGTTAGATATTAATATTTATGCAGAGTTGAATGAAATTTCTGTGTCTAATTGTATTCTTTAAATACCCTTCAGTCTAGTGCTGATTATTTTAATTTTAATTGCCTCAATACAAAACAGTATTTTATATCTATATAAATATAATACCGCTGAACTAATTCATTATCATTAACAATTAACACAAGTGACAGTGACAACTTCCTCATGACAGTGACAGTCAGTTTATATATCTGTAGAGGTGGTGAAGAATAAACTATTTTTATATACTGTTTATTCGATGTGAAATATTTTAGTTACAATTGGTGCATAAACTATTGTGAAAGATAGTATTCACGTATAGTCTACATTTTACGTTAATGACTAAACTGTGGACTAGTATATGGTAGAACCATAACCTGGTTTGGAACGATATTGTACATTTGTAGATTATACGTTAATAATACCAGGAGTTATGTAGAATGCTATTTGTGCTTTGAGTCTATGTGAATTAGTAAGGCCGTGCTAACTTTGAACGTGTTTTGGTACGAATTTCACTCGTGAGCACACTTACGAATAAGGCCGCGCTCACTTTGAGTCTAATCCAAAGAATAGATAAGACTGTTTTCTTACTGTTTCTGTTTCATAAACTCGTATTTATAGTAGAGGATAAGCGGTCTATTTTCATCGACTAAATATCTTTAATAGCCCACCTCTACCATACTGACTGTGTTCCATTAAACGTTCGATTCCTCTTTTACATAACATCCCCAAACTTAATGTAACAATACCCTAAACGTACTTACATGTTGTTAGACACACAACCTGGACCCTTCATGATTTCGAGAATGGGCACGTATTGTCGCTGCGGCTTCTATTACCTTAAATATTTCCTACCCGTTTCCGAGTTTCCGTTCTCCCTCTGTATTTTCGTAGTTTAAAGTTCAATAACAATGAAATCGTCAATGTGAGATCGTATTTTGTATCGTTGTCGCAGTTAACAAAATGATTGATAAAAATTAATCGAATATGAAAATGGCACTTAATGTAAAATTGCAATGCATTTGTCACAAAAAAAATTAAAGTTGTTAAAAACTACATTGTGTTATGAATTATGTGTGTATCATTTCGTTTCTGCCACTTAAATAAATGTCCTTTGAATGATGAATGTGATTCTTTTTCTTACTCATTCAACCTATCAATAATAATTTATGTCATGTAGAAAGAATACAGTACCGCGGCATATAATTTCAGGTAGTACATATTCATATTTCAATCACTCAGACGTTATTACATCATTTACATTTGGAACAAATGTATCGTCTCGTGTATCTCGTACTCAACATTACTCACGCAGTAGAAGTAGCATTTCCAAAAAACCGGGACTAATTTTGCCGTCAACTTCGGATTAGTCTGCGGCTTATCATATTCAGTTGACGTCACACAATTGGGGCTATTGGCCAATATAATTTGTATGTTGAATATGTCCCTTACGGATCAAACTGACCTTTTTGGTCAGCTAATAAATTCGATCGACGAAATCAAAGGCTGTAATCACATTTGTTTTCGAGACGGGCAAGTCGTACGCCTGATCGTAAGTGTCACGACTGCATAACAACACAGTGACGAATTTAAACCCACTTTCACATAAGTATGTTGTAGCAAACGGTAATACGGAATTCACCGCTTTGCGTGAGAGTTCGGGATACTCTTCCTGTCTAGCAGCCGAAAAATATATCAGACATTCTTTTTTAAATCAGCTTGAAGTGATTCATCTACGGACATTTCTGATTAATACTCAAACTGGAATTTATTCTCTCATTTGTGACCACAAATAGGTTACGAATTCAGTAATTTTAAGCATTGTCATTATCTGGAAAATAGCTTTTCAGTTGAAGAAAGATGAACTATTTCAGCCCATATTTGTCAATCGCACCCACCAGCCATCAAACCACTATTACGTAAATCTTGTCGCGAACCCCCTGCTGTCGAAGGCGAACAACTCCTAGGGGTTCGCGTACCCCACTAAGAAACCCTGGACTGTAAAATAATTTATTCAAAATTAAAAGTACTTTTGAAGCATTTATTTCTATTTTCTATACATTTAATAGTTTCATTTAATCGTAGATATAGTACACACTCAATGTTCACATAGCTTTGGAAATTTGATAACTAACATAATAAGTAATAATAATAACAAAATGGCTATCGCAACTGATGACGGCCAAATAATTTTGTAGAAGAATCAAAATAAACAATTATAGCTATTTAAATACAACACCAGTAGTAAAGTCTAAGGCAAAATTTAGTTTTAATTTGAAATAACTTACATGCACTAAGTATTATATGAACTTGATGATTAGATAAATCTTACAAAACAATACTTGTCAACCTTATTTTTAACAGTAGTACTTTAAAATACATACTAAAGTTTACATATGAGAACTAACATGCAATATATAAACTTTGTTGACATTATTTTCCAATTTGATTAAACTTTTGCTAGGAATTAACTTTTGCATATATATTATAAAAATATTATTTCAAAAAATACTCTTTTATACTAAAATTTGCACAGAATATGGATGTATTATATTGTATGGATTTAAAGGGTTAATACTTAATATGTTAAGATAAAAGACCTAATCTTCAAGTGTAACATTTTTGAATAGATAGGACATTGACTCCTTGTTATGAATGCGTCTGATTGCTTCACTGAGAAGTACTGAAATGTCGATCGTTTTTATTTTATTACATTGCATTTTCTGGAGCTCATGTGGGACTGTATTAGTTACAACAACTTCGTCAATAGGTGAATCTTCAATGAGGCGTGGGGCATCTGAAGAAAGTAAGCCATGTGTTGCTAGTACATATATTTTGTAAGCACCACATTCCTTCAGTACTTCTGCTGCAGCAACAAATGACTGGACATCATCAATCATATCGTCCTAAAAAAAAAGTAAGCACTAAATATTGGAATAATATAGTACCAATTTTTATACATGGTGGGCCATAAGAATGTTCGCGATGAAATACTTCAATTTCTCAGGTGGCGCGGGGCGGTGGGGGGATATGCTGTTCGCCGCGCCGCTTACTGGAAATTTAGTCACCATGGAGCCATGCACGGAAGGGCCGCGTGCATTTTGTGTCCCAGCAAATTACGAAAACAATAAATCAGTGAGTACTGCAAGATGTTTGTATCGACATGAACGCGGTTTACGCGATTATGTTGTTTTTTTTTACGTGATAAAGTGACGAGACGACCAGGTCGTACGCCTGATGGTAAGCGTCACGCCTGCCCATAACAACACAGTACCACACAGA
>DWGO01000302.1:0-13155 GCA_018247635.1 Eurytides dolicaon deicoon
ATATTACAGTATAATAAAAACTCTTTGTAATTAAAAATTATTTTCTACTTTTTAGTTCAGTTAGTAATAAAAGCGTTTTTTTTTTAAACTATTATTTATTTATTATAGTAATATTCATGACACGACTATGTATATTATAGTTAAATGTATTTAAACTTTAAATAAAAATCTTTTCTTTTACATTTAATGATCAAACATTTCTATTTATTGTTACACGGTTATATAATTCAAAACTGAAATAGGATAAAATTAAAGTGGCGTTAAGAAATGAAAAGAAATTGAGCTTTATTCAACTAGACTTTTTACAAGCAATTTTAAATCGTCAATGAAGTCAGACCGTGAGGAAGCTACCACCAGCTCGCCAAGAATTTTTTCTGAGACGAGCCGGCATGAAACTCTTTTGTTGCTCTTTTAAAAATCAAATTACAATTTTTCAAATATTTACAACTGCAAAGTATACCAGCATATAGGTCAATATTTCCACATATCTTTATCAACTAAAAACTCTTGGACAGAATAATATGCTCTGTTAATTAATATGTTTTTAATCTTAAATTTAAAGCTAAAATTTTTGACCAGCTATTTATAGGATAGGTAGTGGATGTGATAGTATAATTTGAACATTTACCAAGTATCTGTAATCATATGGACCGTATGTACGGAACCTCATACAATTTTTATTTATAATACTTAGCATAGATATGCTCGGTCTCTAATGAAGGAGACATAGTAAGAGTGCAGGTGATTTTTAGTGTGCCAATCCAGTTAGTGTTAATCATTGTGTCAAAATAAAATAAGCTATGACATGACGGACAAATTTTAAAGGATATTCTTCACGACACACGCAACATCTCTTTGCATCAAAGTATAAATTCCACACATCTTTATAAACAAAGAACTCTTGTAGAGACACAGATGTAAGTGTGACATTATTCAAGCGCTTGGGTTGTTCGGTTGTTCGGGCAGCGGTGCGGTACGGGCGGGTGCCGAAGCGACCGCGAGAGAGCGAGGCGCTGGCGGGCACGGCGGCCTCGGTCGGGGTGGTCGACATGGCCTGCGCCCCTCAGGCGGTGGTGGTGACGGCAACGGTGACGGCGCCCATGACGGCCCATCTCTCGTCCACTGTGCCCGCGCCAGAGGTGGAGCCCACCACGATAATGGTGGCAGAGCCCTCGCCTATCGCCACCGAGGCCATCGCCATCGCCGACCCACCGCCCGATACTGAACAACAGGAGCCCGACTTAGAGCTGGACCTGGCGCGCCTCGTGCTCGCCGCCCACCGCAACAACAACTCCTACACGGAGGAGCTGGGCCGCTCCATTCATATGCACGCCGTGGTCACGCTCGGCGAGTCCGACAGCAAAGGTGATTTTGTTTTACGAGATTAAGTGACGAGACGAATAAATCGTGCGCCTGATGGTATACCTCACGCTCGCCCATAACAAAACAGCGCGTGCTTGGCTTTGTGCTGCGCTCGTCACCCATAGATATAAGATGATCTCTTTGTTCTGTAATTACTCTGACATCATTGCTGTCAAACCGGAACCCAGTACTTCTGACACACTATTGCTTCACGGCAGAATATCTGGCAATGCAGTGGTACCGCCCCAATCGGACTCGACAAGATTATCCCTTTGTCCTTTCTGATAACGATTTTTTTTTGTCGTGTGAACTTTGCGGCTCGTTCTATCTGATGTTAAGCTCTTCTACGAGTCAATACTATCAAATACAATGTAAAATCATTGGGTTAGAACAAAAACTATTGTGACTTAAACCTTTTTTTTACATCGAATAAAATTATATTTGTTGAAATTAGCGACAAGCACTCGAATCGTCGTCATCTTTACATTTTAAGTCTTTAGTCTTCTTCACTGACTGACTATAACTTTTACAAGTTATTGCATCAGTGAGTGCAGAATCTACCACCGGCTCCGTTGGGAAGAGCGAAGCTCGCGCATTCACACATTTTGGTCAGACATAAACTCTTGTATTGTACACTTTATTTAATAATATATTTTACTTTTAAAACGTTCTAATGGCAGATCTAAGATATCTTGTGGAATTTTATTATATGTATATGCGTATACCGAGGCCCATGAAGGATTTGATCGCCTTTAGGTGATGAAATCCAAGTGTTACAAGGTTCTTTTATTTCTAGTATTTATCGTATGTCTATCACTTTTCTATATACAAGCATTCAAATTTTGGTCGATATAAATAATATATTACATATGTGTTATGAAATAACCGTCGAAATACCAGCAAAATATCAGCGCAGCTCTTATTTGAAGAATAAATATTATATTAATTTCGGCAACACTTTCCCGCAATAGAATATCGTAAGGTAAGCTGAAATTATTATGTTTATGTACATATCTACTATATTATATCTACATATCTAGATCACTTCGGATATCATTGTCCATGTAAGTTAGTGCATTGGCAAAACAATTACAGGTACAATTCAACAGACTTTATAACGACCCTTAATAACCTAATGTGCGCTAATAATATAATAGAATCACTCCAATTGGCTTTAATTATTGCGAAAAGCTCGTGCTTCGAGATGGAAAACTAAAGGCGTGCGCAATTATTTCTTCGGTGCCCGGGAAGAGACTACTACTCGTATTCGTCTAAGCGCGCCTAAATTTGACCTCGACCAATCACGTGCGAGTCCGTCAGCCAATCAGAGCGCCGCATTGTCTTTCTTGTTTATACATTTTCATAACACAACAGACTATATAAAAAAATAGACATAAAGACAATTGTAAAATTACAGAGAACAAAATAAACAATTCAAAAACGATAATATTATAAGTTTTAACTAAACATGAATAAGTCGCTAACAACGAGAATATTTCAATATAAAAATTGTTTGACAACATTTGGACGCTCCGTGTTAAATAATGAAGACGAACGAGAAGGTATGAAGTTGTATGAAGCGGAATGAATGTGTTTAATGAATCAGGCGCTTGTTCGGCGCGGGGCATGGATGGGTTGGTGCGGCCGAGCGGCGTACGTCTCGTGGACCCGGTGTCGCTGCTCTGGTACAACCTGGCCGTGCGCATGACGCCCGCCGTGCAAGAGGTGGTCGGCTTCGCTAAGCGCCTGCCCGGCTTTCACCTTCTGCCCCAGGACGACCAGCTTATCCTTATAAAGGTACCTACCTAACCAGGTGCACTTACTTTGTCCCTTATGATAATTCTTTACCATCTTAATATATGAACTCCTTCTTATCGGCGCCGACTGAAGCGAAGCCTAGCCCTCTCACATCATACGTTATCTTCATATTACAGTTGTGGCTCTTGCGTAATCTGGCTTTGAGCGATGATTTATTTCACTTGCTTTGTGCTGCGCGGTTAAGGTTTTGTGTAATCGAGAAAAAACATATCGTCTTATTGGCGAATATGATTGATGCGGATTTGGCTGCAGCTTACACATTTTTTACAGCTAGGGTTCTTCGAGGTCTGGTTGACGAGGATATCAAGACTCTCATCGGGCCCCAAAATCGTATTTGACGATGGCACCGCCTTCTCCCAAGGGCAACTAGAGAAGATTTACGATGTTAGTATCTACCTTATACTTTAATCTCCCTTAATTTCTAGCTCTTTTATATGTGTGACATATTTCTTCATAAACTACCACCAAGCTATTTAGTAAAAAGAGCGATAAGCACACTTTAGAAGCGTAACCTATGTATGAGTTGATCTAAGCTACTACTAAGCCAAGTGAACTGCAAAAAATTCATATTTGGGTATTATTGCATAAAAAAGCGATTTCACACATTGTATTACATCATTTTTAATTCAAAGCGAGCGTATAGATATGTACAATTTACATATAACTATGAACAAATAAATAAAAAAATTAAGTGTCTACTCATGGTTTCAAATGAATCAAGTTTTCTTATTATTAATATTTTGTTTTTACATTATATTATAAGTATTAATCTATAAAATATAATGTTTATTTTATTAAAAGGGTAAAATAATAATAAATGCATACTGAAGTTGTCGTTGAAGATAGTAGATAAAGTAGATGATACATATGGCCGACTATGAAATAAAATGTGTAAGATTGTATTTACCTTTATAAATTGAAAGTATCTACAAGAAAATTATCTTTATGAAAGGAGAATAAACAGCATAATAAAGAAAACCACCTTAAACTTGACTTGTATGGCTAAGTATGTCTTGTTATATGGCACTAAATTCACACTTGCGAACGACAGCGGCCTTTCGCGTCGGCCATGCTGGCGTACGTGCAGAGTGTGGGCAAGCTGCAGGCCACCGAGGAGGAGATGGCGCTGTTCACCGCGCGACTGCTGCTCACTCCGCAGCGCTCTGCGCTCAGCGACTGCGAGCGCATCGCAGCGTTGCAACGGGCCCTCGCGGACGCCCTCCAACAAGTGGTAAGCCCCGATGGTATAAGTACACAGATGTGTTCAAACTGAATCTGATACCTAAAGCAAAGTCCTCTGTACTAGAATATAAACGCATACGTTGTCGATTATACTGATCTTATTTTGCTGTAAACTCTATTTTATTAAATGGTAGGACTCTTGCAAAGTCCGACTGGGCCATTGCCAGTTATTCTGCCTCCAAGCAAGTATGTAAGCGGTACGGTTTGAAGGGCAATGATGCCAGCTTAATTATAGGGCAAAGAGATAGACCATCTAATATCTCTGGGTGATGAGCGGACCTGTATTATGGACAGGCGGTAGTTCGGAAGTACATATCGACGGCAGACGAGTAAAAAGACAACTGCATTTTGCAAAAATGCAGTTGTCTTTTTACTCTGCTGCCGTCGATATGTACTTCCGTTGTTGGATGTATTACATCCCTGCCTGTCCATAATACAGGTCCGCTCATCACCCAGAGATATTTGATGGTCTATCTCTTTGCCCTATAATTAAGCTGGCATCATTGCCCTTCAAACCGGAACACAGTAGTGCTTACACAGTACTGCTTGGCGGCAGAATATCTGGCAATGCATATATCATACGGCACGAGTGTGATTATGATAACGAGTGAGTCGAGTGATCACGTGCCCAACCACATGTGCATTGGGCAGATGAGGCAGAGCAACGTGGCGGATGTGGGGGGGAGGATGGAGGCCTTGGGCGCTGCGGGGCGTACCGCGCACGCTTTGGGCGTCCGTCACCACGAGCTGCTGGCCTGGCCGCGCACCCACTGGCGGCGGCTCGTACTTCCCGCCCTCTTCGCGGAGATCTTCGACATCCCCAAGGGCGACGACGAAGCAGACGCCCACACCCAAGCCAACATACACGAATAAGCCACCGCCCCCCGCGCTTAGCCGACCTACACGCCCCTACACCCCTGCCTCGCACCACCACCATCTACCCAACCATGTAAATAAGTGGTCAGAGTCCGAGCCCTTACACCAACCATCAAGTGAATAAGTGGTAGGACTCTTGCAGTCCGACTGGGGCGATACCACTACACTTTCATATATTATGCCGCCAAGCAGTACTGTCTAAGCACTGTGTTCCGCTTCAAAGAGCAAAGATTCCAGCGTAATTACAGGACAAAGAAATAGATAATCTTATATATCTGGGTGACGGGTGCAGCACAGGGCCAAGCAGGTTCTGTGTGGCACTGTGTTGTTATGGGCAGGCGTGTAGCTTACCATCAGACGTCTCGTTACTCTCTCTAATCATAAAAAAAAACTAACTATAAAGGTTCGCACGTACCACCAAAAGGTCACCACCGATTCCTCCAAACTCATTACGATTCAAAACTTTACACCGTTCTCGATATCCGATTCGCACTTCTTATGGGATTCTTAAAAATAACAAAATAAAACCTTGTTGTAAATGTTCAGTAGATTCACGAAATTTTTTAAGTACTTTTATGATTCTTTAGATTACAATATAACATAAACAAGTAATAGATTTAGTCGCATATTACCTACGTATAGTAAGGAATTATTGTATTTGCACATCTGTAATACATATAAATTATTCGATGTTAGATTAAAATATAATTTACGTAGTTTACATTTCCGGTGTTAATTTGAAAGCTAAGATTTTCCATTCAATAAAAATAACAAATATCACAATTTAACAGCTGGCTACACACTTTTCAATTAGTAATATTACTGATTTTGTACTATTTAAATATTTCGAGTTTTTTTCAATAATTGGTAATAATTAAGTAACATTATTAAAAGATAGGTAGTTGCATTAATAAATGTGTTGTAGAATCGCTCATTTATCTCACCTTTTCGTTGTAACACATTTATTGTTAGACTAATATGGACTTAATAAGCAGTATTGACAAATTTATGGATTATCAAGTAAATAAACATTATAATTATACCCAACTATTAATAGAGCTACGAAACCCTTTCAGATATCGACATTAGGGTCTAAAGCGAACGGCTACCTTAAAATACTTTCACAATTCTATGACTTTTATTCGATAAGACGCATTAGTATGTAATCAAACTTACGTAAGGCTGGTGGAAAAAGTATAAGTATAATCGATGTTCCCTGTAGTCTGTTTTAAAGAATCCCAAAACTGTATGTCATAGGAGTACAAGAAAAGAATCTATGTAAAACCACCGCATCCGATTAGAAGGAGGTCGGCCACGTGGTGGAAGCGCGCTATTTCGTCTATCTCACAGTTCACGTGACACTTCTTACCCGCCTTCTAATGTGCTGTAATTGATGCACCTATATTAGTGTTGTAATATTGTGTATTCTCTATAAGTGTAGCTGTATAAAGATTCAGTGTAGGACATTATACATGTGATAGTGTAAGTTGCGAGAAGGAAAGTTTAAACAGAGACTGACAACGAAGTTCGCGTTCCAATGTCCCAAATTCTAATTGCGGTCGATGAGTTTCGTTAGACTGACATCTGACAGGTGGAAAAGTCAATCAAATCGAGACGAGAAAATCATTCATAAAATAGGAAATCAACAACCCAACTTTGTTTAATATTCCCAATTCGATTTGCTCGAAATTCACCACTTACATACAAAAACAGAATGCGTTATCGATTTAAAGTGTCTGCGATGAGAGATGATGATATTGGAGCGCGAACTTAAAGAATTGTGTTAATGGCGAAGTAATATATAATTTTAAGATAATATTTCAACAGAGATGCATTTATTCCTTGATTTTATTGTTTTAACTTTACGCTCCTATCGATCGTTATAACAGACAATGCAAACGTATTAACTTTGTAAGTTTTCGCATTCTATGCGGTGAATTACATTATAGGTGAATTTTATTTCCCCTCTCCTCCAACACTGTTGTCTTATTTAAATTAAAAAAAAAACCTTTTTAAAATTGTAAAAGCTTCAACTTGACGAAGGAAAATATTGCATTCCAAGACATACATAGATACATATAAGAATATTTTTCGAACAGCGCGATTCGCATCTGTTATAATCGTATCTGTCACTTTTATTTGAAACTGTTGGTTAATGTCTACATAAATCACGCAGGCACGGACTGCTTCTTAAGTTTCCGTATAATGCAATTTCTTTCTAAACGTATCGTTTCTCACACAGTACAGGGGCATACTGTATTCTTTTTACATCACTCCACTGCTCATACTTGTTGATTAATATGCTTTGATGATGTTTACAATCGGTACAAGGTAACTGTTGTAGTCTACTATTTAATAAGATTTTTGTTACTATTTTATAGTTTTGATTTACGACTGGAGTCGAGCTATATTATGATTTGCCAAACAAAAATAAAATGAATATATCTAAAACCAAATATTTTTCATTTATCATCCACTACACCCTTAACTACGTCTGTTATCAGCCTGCGTCACCTGATCAGCCAACAATAAGGTGTTTCAAAATAATACAACAGCCACATGCTTTCATATCGCTTTTATTCTTATTTGTATTGCCACTTTGTTAAATCACATAGAAGAAACAATATGTTTTAAACAAAATATTTCAAAAACTTACAATTTAAGAAATTAAATAATTCTTTATCTTTTATAACAATAACAAAGCAAATAGCTAAGAAATTCAAAAACGACATATGCGTACATCATACGAGGAGCAAGAGTGCACACCGCAACGCAGTCTTCGTATTTCAACGAACAACTCTACTTGCCGGTCAACATCAGTTGCTGGGAAATGCTGAGCCAAGGCGAACGGTTGCCATGGGTGTGTAAAAAACATCTAAAACAAAGAGGGATCGCAGCGTACCGCGATCGGAGAGTACCGCGAAATTTCAGTGTTCCAGTGTTCTCTCCTCTAACACGCTTACAAACTACTAGTACGATTAGTAATTAATTTGTTAGTCTAACGTGACAGACTTCAAGTGATCTGTTGTGTGATCTGATCACAAGGCCTGTCTGCGTACACGTTGTACAAGTGGGCATATTGTTGTATTTTTAATATTATTATTATTATTATAGGCATCGAAGGCAAATGGCTACTAAATAATTTACCTAAATTAACCATTGATTAATCCTAAACGAAATAGATCAAATTATACAAGGTACAGAACATGCAACATCGAAAATATTCCATAACATTAGGCGCAATTGTACGAGTAAAATGTACTAGAGGGTAAATGGAGCTTCTGTTTCACTGCGACTCGATGCGACCTCTTAAAAGCGAAATTATACACAAATCTTGTGTTATGTAATAAAAGCAAACAGAAAAAAAAATTATCAACTTCAATAAATGGTCGATAAATGGTAAATAAATAGTAAATAAATAGTCAATACGTGGTCAATATATATTCAATAAATGGTCAAAAAACAGTCTCTCTGTAGAAGCCCTTCATAATGTTGTTAAATATGAAGCCAAGTCACAAGTGCTGGTTTCCAGAATATATTGTTTTTTTTTTCATTAAAAATAATCTTCTTTTTTATGCAATAAGAAAAGAAAACCAGAAGAAAATTTATTTTGTTACACCATAAACGGCAGAAATGTCAATGAGGCGTGAATAAAATAATCCTCCGCTTTGGCAGTAACTTAACCTTTGGACGGAATCCTATGTGAAGAGAATAGAGGAAGAGGAAAAGATATACAATGAATGCTCAATCAAAAGTTATAGTTATATAGTTATTTACATAAATACGAAAGCGTTTCATCTGTGGACTGGCAAAGCGCCTTTATAAATGGAAACGAGCACTCCTGAGATGTATTGGCATACGACCATAGGCCGGCTGATGCGAAGCATCAGGGGAAATCTCCAGTGCCTCGGGCAAGGCCTCGATCAGCTAAGGCTGATCGGCGGCGGTGATAGCTTTAGGGCTATCTTACACTAACCACGGCGGCGGTGATAGCTTTAGGGCTATCTTATACTAACCACGGCGGCGATGGTGTTGGTGTATACTAATCACCTGCTGCAGTGGACGACACTGTCTTCAGCCCCAAACGACTGCAGAAATTCCCGTGAGAGCGAAAGTCCGTAAGGAGGACGGGCGTGGAGCGGAGTAAGTTCTTTAAGTGTGGTTCGTTGACAGCGCGGTCGTAAAGATGACGCGCGGAACGGACCACAAACTCCTCGATAGATGGAGCCCTTAGGTTCCGGGTGATCGCGTCGTTCGTGACGTAACGCCCTGCTCCCACGATAACTCGAAGGGCCAACTCAGGGGCTAGACCATACCACGCAGGAGGCTCACCGGTCTCGCCTGGCATACAGCGTAGGTCAGGCGAAACTGGGTCTTATATATGCCTAATTTGGCTTTTACCGGTAGCTTGGTTGCCAGGACTGGGTATAAGACCGCTGTAGCTGCTTAAGCCTGGCGGACACAGTGGTCCACCTGAGGCGCCATTCGCAGCGAAGGATCTATCCAGCATCTAAGGTAACGGGATGGTGGTTTCGTAATTACCTGACCACGAAGCTCAAGCGTACCTGGGTGCTGAATGCGCCCGATGAAAATGGCGGACATCTTGTCAACATTGACCGAAGCATTAGTCCAATTGGCGCTGCATTTTCCTCGCCGCATTCGCCGCCTTGCGTGAAGACGTAAAGAACGCGCTGCTGTCCGCACAAAGGGCCAACAGTACGTCCTCATCCCAATTGGGAGCGTTCTGCCTTGAAGGTCAATAAGGGAATGTCGTAAGTATACATCGCATACAGGAGTGGTGATAGACAGCTTCCTTGTCCCCAGACAGGGCAGGACAGGACAGTAGAGTGCCCGCTGCGGAATCCGAACTGTTCCCTGAGTGTTTCGACGCAGTGAGTGAGTTTGGCTAGGTGCGGTAGCAGCATGATAGGATGGTAGCTCGTCGGCAGACGTCGATTCTTGCCGGATTTCGGCAGAACGATAACCTTGCCGGTTTTCTATTCGGAGGGAAAGTGTGCTGTGCGCAGCATGCCATTAAAAAGGCAGCACAACAACACTATCCCTCTCCCAGGCAGCTGTCTAATCGCCAGCGTTGTGATTACGTCGAGGCCAGGTGTTTTCTCGGAGAGATTGTGGAGAGGTGATTGATCGCTAGACGCACTTCGGCTGGTGTGATGAATAAATCACTACCCAGCCGTGGCACTGGCTCAAAATATTGGCAGTAAGTGCCCTTCGAAATGCTCTATATTTATGTGAGCCTTGCCCTGGGCCAATGCACGTTTTCATCCGTCACTGCCCACGAATAGACAGACGGGCTGCGGTGTGCGGGAGAGCTGTCGGTTCAGGTATAATTATATAGTTATTTACATAAATACGAAAGCATTTCATCTGTGGACTGGCAAAGCGCCTTTATAAATGGAAACTAGCACTCCTGAGATGAGCTTTGCTATTTAAGGTGTTTCATCGAGGCGCCATATTCGACCGAGGAATCTAAAAACACATTAAAAGCCTAAATTAAGAGACCACATTAAAAAACCGACAAAGGTATCCTAAACCACATTAAAAGCCTTAATTGTCCCACATACCTACGTATCTTGCTACCTCATTCGATTGGATATAAACATTTTAAAACACTCAAATATTACAATTGGATCAATAATTTAATACAGTAATCACACAAGTGACGGGGTGATAAAGTGAAGAGAGAGTTCGTTAGCCGTCCCCACCCACGCCTCTAGTGCCGCTGCCGCCATCTGGGGACGGCCACACGCACTATGACTCCACCTCACCACGAACTATCATTCACCTTAATTACACTATTCTATTTAATAACATTAATTACATTAAGAGTGTATAAATAAACAGATAGAATCTCCGTTGCTGTGAAATGTTTGTAAATAATTTCTTTGCAATAGACAATAGACATACTAGTTAACGACGATTCGAAAAATACTTCATTGTAAAATTTAGACGATCTTCCTACAGTTCTATACAATTGAGAGGACTTTGTCTGGCACAACTGAATATGTCGCGCGCGTAAATTTTAGGATAACGAATAGAAAGACGACGGAAAGCAAGAGATCCTTGTTGCGGACCCATCAGTTACATCAACATCACCGCTACACAAGTTTACGAGTTTAAGTCTCACTAAGAGACGAGTCTCACGCGTTAGTGGATAACACGTATACATATATATATCATTTTATTTCCACAGATTGGATACACATATTACAGGAGCGTGCAGGGCGCGCAGTGGAATGCGCCGGAGCGGACTGGACGCCGGTGTTGGTGGGTGGTGGCGGCGTTGGTGGTGGTAGGAGTGGGTGGTAGCACGGTGATGGCGTCTAGGGCGTCCAACGCGTGGGTCAAGGTGTCTAGCGCGTGGGCCAGGGGGTCGGCGTGTTGGGCCGACGGCTCCTCCTTCTATATGGGGCCCGAAGGCAGCCGCGCTCACTTCTTCGTTGGGGTGCCCCTCTGCGTGAGACCCTCGAACCGTTTGAACGTGTAGTTGATGAACACCCAGTCCTTGTACGCCACCTCGCCCTCCTGCGATATCGGCGCTGCGGCTGCAACAACCAACACCCATAACTCTTCACGCGTGTGTATCACCACATAGGCACGCTGCGAATGTTGCAACTCTCGCAAGTGGGGCGGTACCACTGCATTGCCAGATGTTCAGCCGTCAAGCAGTAGTGTATAAGGGCAATGATGCCAGCGCAATTACAGGGCAGAGATAGACCATCTTTTATCTCTGAGTGACGAGCGCAGTATAGATTTAAGCGTAATCTGTGAGGTACTGTGTTGTTATGGGCAAGCATGATGCTTAGCAGCAGGTTGACGATTTTCTCGTCTCGTCACTATATTATATATATTATATCAATAAAAAAAATTATAAAATCTTCTTTTTTATTACAAAAGCTATTAGAGCACCACGTCAGTCATTGGTGGCTGAAAGTTTAAAATATGATATAAAACTAAAAAAAGTACATTTATTTAAACTACACTTAGTTTTCATTTAGATTAGTATCGAGTAAATTCTAATTCGGTAGTGTAGTGCGTTTCGTATTGCTGCACCACGATACCGGCACGTGACCTGACGGGAATTTAAAATCCTTATAAAATCGCATGGCCTAATCGGAAGGGGCGGCAACTCGTGGAAACTTGGCGTTTCGACGGATCCCGTGATCTGATGAAGCGTTGTAGAGCCGCATAGGCTGAAACAAAGTCAGTTTATCCAGGACACTCACGTATCTCCAGCTTGACGTCGGGGAAGTCGTCGAAGTTGGAGGTGTCATCGATGGAGCGCACGTCGACGGATATGGCGGCGGGCCGCTCACGCACGTGACTCCAGTCCACGCCGCGGAAGAAGCCCACGGACTTCACGTCCTCAATGCCGCGCTGCGAGCCCAGCCTACCCCCCCACCGGAAGAGAAGCAATCGCGAACATATTAATAATGCGACCAATCTACAAGAGAGCAGTCTAGTGCGTGGGTATATTATAGTGCACACGCGTTTGCGCAGACACAGGTGCACCCGCTCTGATTTTACTCTCATAGCCCGACGTGGACGATACAAGTGGTAGGACTCTTGCAGCGTCCGACTGGGGAGGTACTACTGCATTGCCAGATATTCTGCTGCCAAGCACTACTGTGTTCCGGTTTAAAGGACAATGATGCCAGGGCAAAGAGATCATCTTATATCTCTAGGTGACGAGCGCAGCACAGAGCCAAGCATGCTGTGTTGTTATGGGCAGGCGTGACGCTTCCCATCAAGCGCACGACTTGCTCGTCACGTCACTATCTCGTAAAAAACAGAAAAAGGAATTTAGTAGAGAAACAGATACTATAATCGAATTAG
>DWGO01000303.1:0-13150 GCA_018247635.1 Eurytides dolicaon deicoon
TCTGAGTTGCACTGTATTGTTGTGGGCAGGCGTGTCCCTACCATCAGGCGCACGACTTGATCATCTCGTCATTCTGATATGATATATCTGATAAAAACTAGAACTGTGTGGTTGTCAGTTCTACTCATGATTCCTTATATTCCCGTGCAGGTTTGCTACAGCCCAGCGGTGGGGAACCGAGCTCTAAACGCGCCGCTAGGATTAGCAGCCCACTGCTGGCACGCGAGAAGTGGGCGCCGGCGTTGGCCACGCTGGGCTTAGTATTAGCGGAGCGCTCGGCGAGTGCTGCTCGTGCAAGAGCCGCTGCAGCCCTTACACCAGCGAGCGTCGATCCTCGTACTAGGTTAATATAGAGCATTTCTTTTTTTTAGGAGATAATGTGACAAGACGAGCAAGTCGTGCACCTGATGGTAAGCGTTACGGCTGCTCATAATAACACAGTACCACACAAAGCGTGCTGCTTTGCTCTATGCTACGAGCGTCATCGGAAGATATAACACGGTCTATCTCTTTGTCCTGTAACTAAGCTGACATAATTGATGTTCAAACCGGAAAACAGTAGTGCTTACACACTACTACTCGGCGGCAGAATATCTGGCGGTAGCACCACCCCAGACGGGCTCTCCAAAAGCTAAGCTTACTACCACTTCTTTTAGTAGGACTTTTTTTTCACAAAATGTTTACAAAATTATCAGGTTCAACGAGGCATACATCATCAGCGTGTATCTACCGATGATGCACGAATCGAGCAAATGTACTTCTGATTGCTTCCTCGCCCTCCTTGAGATGTTCTTCATGGGGATGCGGGGCAGCCAGGAGTTGCAACGACCTCTGAGAGGAGACAGGTGAGTTTTCCATCCGGTTCGAGGGGTAGCCATCGTTTTTTAAAAATTAGCCGTATTTGCTGCTTTTTTAAAAAGAATACCCCAATTTTAAGATAGAAATATCTTGTGTTGCCCAGATCTGAGCGTACAGCGTTCATGGTCACGGGACGGACTGGAGGTATATATCAAATCAAATCAAATCAAAATATCTTTATTCAAATAGGCCTTTGTAGGCACTTTCGAATCGTCATTTTTACATTTAAGTTCGTGAGGAAGCTACCACCGGCTCGTAATGCAGTTCTGATGAGAAGAGCCGGCAAGAAACTCAACAGTTGCTCCTTTAAAGTACTATTACAATGTTCAATTGCACAATCGATCAGCTATCCCACACAGGAGTCATTCAACTTAATTCCATACATTTTGATCTACCAGAAACTCTTGGACAGTGTAGTATGCTTTTTGTGACAAGATATTTTTAATTTTTGTTTTAAAAGGTCCTAGTGGTAGATTCAAGACAACTTGTGGAATCATATTATATACGCGTACACTCTGACCCATGAATGATTTGGACACCTTTTGGAGACGAAACCTAGGTGTATCGGAAAACATAAAAGCAAGCAGCTTTATTACGAAAACATTTCCCATTAAATATAGTTTAATTTGAAGAGGTCAAGGGTCACAGCCCATTAGAGCCACCCGGCATTCGACCCTTACCGCTTCGTCACTCGGCGTCCACTCGTTGTGGGTAGGTGGTTCATGGGTGGACATCGCTTTATTACCAGTAAACGTCGCGTGGTCAACCAGTAGACCTCGCGTGGTTACCGGGTGGAAATCGCAAGGTCCACGAATTTTCACCAATATTGCCATGTTGTAGTCGTAGTTCTTTAAAGAAGTAAATTGAAAAAAGTAAATGTCTAATTGATCCGATTAAATTCGATACCCAGCACTTTCGTTTCAATACCGAATAAGTATCGCAAATTTGATACTATAAGTATTTGGTATCGAAACAAAAGTATCGAGTATTTACTAATATCGGAACATCCTTAGAATGACTCGCGGGTCGCGCGCGGTTCACTCGTGGCTTGTGCGTTGGCATTGGGCAGCAACGTAACGCAAGCAATCGAACAGCGAGTTAACACCGAGTGGTCAACTCGCCGTCTGCGCGTGAACGGCTTACCCTACGGATTGTCCTAGGGGTTCCGGTGACGCTACAGAGTTGATGTAGTGAGCGCACATCCATACAACTTCAGCTTATAAAGAATACTATTATAACTCGCACGAGGCGTGGCGGTGCGGGTCTAGTGCCAGGTGGCTTAAATGAGCTGAGACCCTTAAAGTAACAGGTGTTTTGTTAAACGTTTTATCTGGAAATCAAATTCGATAACCGATTGATGATGAATGATATGCACTATGCTGCCGTCACCTTTTATTCGTTGTGTCCTAGCGTAGTATTTACCTTAGCATGTATTAATTGCTTTTCTCCATTTACAGGTGGTGGTTACGATGCACGAGCGGTGAGAGGAAAGGAGCGCGCAATGTTGCGCGTGATAGCTTTCCTTGTGGTGGCCGCGGCCGCTGAGCACGTGAGAGAGTTCACGGTGCGAGAGAACGCGCGTGCCGGCACCCTGGTAGGCCATTTGGGAGACGAGCTCCCGGACGCTGCGCCTCCATACACGATAGTTCCTGTTCCGGGCAGCGCGGTCAACGACGACCTCAAAATCGACCCCCACACCGGCGAGATAAGGACCCGGCTGCCGTTAGACAGAGAGAACAGGGACCACTACGCCTTAGTAGCGATACCGGCCAGCGGTGACAATGTCCGTGTAGTGGTGCGGGTGCTAGACGAAAATGATAACGCTCCAACGTTTTCCACCCCGGTTATGAATGTAGAATTTTCAGAAAACACTCCTAGGGACGTTAAACGGAAGCTCAACCCCGCGAGGGATCAGGATCTGGGTGCGTTTAACACGCAAAGGTATAACATAGTGTCCGGGAATACAGAGAATGCGTATAAACTCTCCTCGCATAGGGAGTTAGATGGTGTACTGTATTTAGATTTACAAATTAACGGATTCCTAGATAGGGAGACCACTGACCATTATGAGTTAGTGATAGAAGCGCTTGATGGTGGTACGCCACCGCTAAGAGGGACTATGACTGTAAATATTACTATTCTAGATGTAAATGATAATCCACCGGTGTTCGCCGAAAGCGCGTATTCGGCGACTATTCCAGAAAATGCAACAATAGGCACTACAGTGTTAAGAGTATCAGCGACCGATTCCGACGCAGGTGAGAATGGAATGATCGAGTATTCTATAAACAGGCGACAGAGTGATAAAGAGAATATGTTTAAGATAGATCCCAGAACGGGAGAGATCACAGTGAATAAAGCCTTAGATTTCGAGACCAAAGAATTGCACGAACTCGTTGTCGTTGCGAGAGATAAAGGCGCGCAGCCGTTAGAAACAACGGCCTTTGTGTCTATTCGTGTTACGGACGTAAATGACAATCAGCCGACGATAGACGTCATATTCTTGAGTGACGACGCTACACCGAAGATCTCGGAATCGGCGCAACTAGACGAATTTGTTGCACGGATATCTGTTCATGACCCGGATTCGAAGACTGAATACGCTAACGTGAACGTGACGCTGAGCGGTGGCGACGGGCACTTCGATTTGCGAACGCACGACAACATCATCTATCTGGTGGTGGTCGCGCTGCCGTTGGATCGTGAGTCCAGGTCTACTTACACGCTGAACGTTGTGGCAACGGACAAGGGGTCGCCACCGCTGCACGCGTCTCGCATAATCAGTCTCCGGGTGACCGACATCAATGACAACCCACCGGTTTTCCTGGAGGACGTGTATAGAGCGAGCGTGCCAGAGGCCGCTGCGCCTGGTACACCCGTTCTTCAGCTGAGCGCATCTGACGCTGATGAGGGGGAGAACTCCGACGTGAGGTATTCCCTGGCACCGACGCCACAATCCGATTGGTTCTCGATCGACGAGCGATCGGGGTTAGTGACCACGCGCGCACGTGTCGATTGCGAGACCAACCCGATGCCGAAGCTGACGGTGATCGCTATCGATCGTGGTATGCCACCGCTGTCATCCACGGCCACCCTTCTGGTGACCGTGCTCGACGTCAACGACAACGAGCCGATTTTCGACCAGTCCTTCTACAACGTCACCGTTCCCGAGAGTGAGGCGGTCGGCAGCTGCATTCTAAAGGTGAGTCCGTTTCCGTTCTAAATTCAAATGTAGTCTGATTCCCCCTAATCGGGCCATCACTACCCGATGGGTAGCAATTGTGAATAAAACAAATGATTTGCGTCAACGCCTATACGCTTGTAAACTGGTAAGGTGTTCGCGCATTTGCAATTGTAATGGGGCAACAGGATGACCGTCTTCGGACCTTAGCTGGCGGAAGATGTGACGCGAAGATATGTCGCAGGTTTATTGTATCATTCCCCTCAATGTTGTTATTAGTAATGTTACGTTTATTGAAGCAATCTTTATACATAACATATGCAGTATACATATATCTGTTGCATATGTTAGCGAACGCATCTCTTCTGAGCGATTCGTCATATTAGGGTCATATTTAAGTTTTGAGCGTAGCTCCACTCACGTGGATTTAGGTTTCGGGTGATTGTTCTCCGTTTGGGAAAATATTTTATTGTAGCCTATCTCACTAGTCATCTTATAAACTAAACATATTTCAAAAATTTTACTAATCCATTGTTCGGTCACTTGGTGAATGAAGGCCAAATCAACAAATACGCTTTTAGATCTTAATTGACAAATAACATTTAAATATTAATTTAGATTTTTAATGTTAGTAAGTATAATATAAGTGAGCATGTTTTATAGTTACACTAGGATATAGCATCATTTAATAAAGTGAGCAAAACGAAATTCGCGAGGCCAATTGATTTGATTTAAAATTATAAGAATATTCATTGATCAAATGATTCATATGCAATCGAATAAGCAAATAGCTATCGTCCACACGCAACTTTTCTTTATCTGTTGCTAAGTACGACACGAAATGAGCGGAAACGTCAATGTCAGTGTCAGATTCGGTAATGATCTTTTTCGTAGGCGACTGTGCCTCGTCTGTCACATCCTCATCGAATTTACTTACTGGTAAGTGGTCGTTCGTTTTTCTTTATTTTTATTTCGCCGCGTTGGTTCGCGTGACCCGTTGTGCCCAATGATCGATCATCTGCGATTGCTAAAACACCCTGAACGCTACAATCGGGGTGCGATAACGTCACTCGGTTCCCTCCGTAACGTATCGATGCGAGGACGATTCGTGATGTCTTAATCGCCCGTTCGCGCCGACGACTTACGTGTTGTATTTTATATTTTATCTATATGAATACGAAAAATAAAATATATATGTTTTTCTGCTATATATATGACTACGAAAGTCCGTGTGCGTGTTTGTTAATCGATAATATAGACAAGTATGGACTTTTTAAATGGTAGGACTCTTTTGCCGACTCCGCCTGGGTTGGTACCAGTGTATTGTCAGTTATTCTATCGCCAAACAGAAACGTGTAAGCATTACCACGGCAATATTGCCAGTGTAATTCCTGGGAATAAATATCTTAAAAGAGATAAAATATCTTAAAATTTCAGGTGACATGCGCAACGCAGGGCCAAGAAGGCTCTGTGTTTTGTTATAGACGGAAGTTTCGCCTATCATCAAGCGCACGATTTGCTCGCCTCTTCACTTTATATCCATAAATATATATTATATAAACGTAAAAGTTTTCATCCGTAAGAATCTGTAAAATCTTTTATCGCTACCGCATCTGGACTTTGGACTACTTTCCTCGCCAGTTCGACGTGCTAGCAACTAGGTTAATACCGCCCATATACATACTATCTAAACGGTGCCCTCGTTAAAGATATTAACGCGCGCGTTTCAAACATTACGAAGACAAATGAACTAATTACGGCCGAATCGAGGTTGCAATGAATAAAGCCGAGGCGGGTGTATTAGCGAGAGAGGGAGCTAATTTAACCGTGCCGGCTACAATGAGACCACGTTATCGTGTTCAATTATGCCCGGAGAGGGCTCACAACGCGAAAATCGTACCACCAATTAGTCACGTGGGACACCGATTGGCTTTATCTTACAACGGGCCATCGCCACGCCCGTTTCGCTGCGGTAGAAAAAAGGTGCGCAGCCGAAAATTTTTCATTAACCTTATCTCTCTGATCCGGCTCACTCATAACTCGCGTTCGTTTAATTCGTTTTAATGTATGCGCGAAGCAACAACACTATGCCGGGGCCGATGCGATGCGAGTGCACGCATAAATCTATCGTGGCCGGTGTTGCCAGTTTGGGCGTGCGTTCGGCGCATCGCAAATTGCGATCTAAATTGAAAATTAAACAGTGCCCGCCGCCCGGCGCGCCCCCGGGGCCCGTCCGTCCGTCCGGAGACGCGTTATCGCCGCATTGTAAACGAATTAGCAACGGGAATTAAGAATTGGATGAGCTTAAACGACTGTTGCCCCGCGAACGCTATCGCTGCGCCATCTTGTCTTGCTTTGACATTTCCTGATATTTACTGAGCTTTCGGTGTTAGTGGTTTTTCTTTCAGTTGCAGTACAATTATTCAAAACCTTAACATACTTTACATTTTGTTGAATGCTTTCTTTATTACAATAACCTCTATTTTTTATTGTTAAACCTAATCAAACAAAAACCGGTGTAAAGCCGTGTCCGTTCGCGGCTTAGGTAAAGTACAAATATAGTTAATGATTTTGCACGAATAATCCGATAATAATTGATAACTTTTAAAAGTTATCAAATAATTATAAAGCCGCCCTTGCCTCCCGGAAATAGTAATTAACGGGAACGCAGCTAACTATGAAAACTTAAACGAAATTGTCACCGTTCAATGTTACCATCGAATTCCAAAATAAACAACGCCGTAGCAAATCACCTTTTGTTGGTACACACCATGGCTAAGAAAGGGCCCCGTGATAAGTCGAGATAGCGTTCCGAGACACGTACAGGTTCTGCCACGATGAGTGGCGAATACAAAATGCCGTCTATTGTTGCCGGTACGCAATCGTAATGGCCGATGAATATATGAATGAATATAGCGAACGTTGCATTGGTATACTACGAGAATTTTTCCATTTAATCTATCTATTCTTAGCTCTTTTGATATGAGATAGGGCTGGCCTAGCCAAAGTACAATTCCATTAGCGATATCGCTAGTAGAAAAGTTCAAAATGTATGATCAAAAGCTTTCGAAATGTCACGTATCATGCTTATTTCAATTTCATACATTTTGGACTTTTTCTACTAGCGATATCGTTAATGGAATTGTACCTTGGCTACAGGGCCTAGACTGCTTAACTACAAACGCAAGTACTGCGTAGCTACGTCTACTGATTTCGTTTATGTAATGTTTTCTTTATCCTATCTAATATTGATCATAGCTTCGATTAATTGGTCTCATATTTTATGACGTTTTATTCATTATTTTCGGGTTTAAAATTGGTAGTACACGTCTCCTTTCGTCCAAAGTACCGTAATGTCGAACAGAAAAAGCATCATTAAAACATTTTTAAGGACTAAACTGAGAGAGCAAGACGTATATTTAATGCTAAGTAGCACGCTTGCCGGTAACAACACAAATTATTTTGCTTATTAACTAGGAATGTAATGTAAGGTGAACGCTGTGAATATTGCTCTTCAAATCGGAACACAGAAGTTTTTACTGTGTGGTAGTAGAATAACTGACTTTACAAAAGAGACCTGTCACTAATAAAGGTTTTCGCATCAGTTATATTGGCAAGGATCATTGGTAATAAAATAAAATATCTCTTGAAACTTTACTGATTTGTAATCACGGTCACATTTTTTTACATGCAACGCAATAGCGAAGTGATTTCCACGACGCCGGGCATAATTCTAAGATTGAAACAATTAATTTAAAACACCTCCGACATATTGACAAGCGGTCCCTGATATTAGCTCATGTAATTTCTGCATGCTTAGGTGGAATCGACCATTCAGGTATCATGGCTGCCTAACGGAAATAACCTCTCGGGCGCCTGTCAAATGCAGTGCAATAATCAGATTATTGTAAATGCAAGGCCAACGTTAGATGATTGCGTGTGATATTTCATAATCGTTTTAATGCGGTTAATTATAAGTGGAACTAGTACACGACTATTATTAAGTAGCATGACATGCAACCATTGTCTAAAATGTAGATGTTTTCACCTTCATGTTTGATAGCAAGAATAGGTATGCAGAGTTTAAAAAAAAATCAAAATCTATGGCAGTATAATCCTTTTGTCTTTAACTATTACTAAATAAGTTTTTATGTCAAACGGATTCTCGTGAGTTGGTCCTTAAAAATTAATGCTAGTCCATGATATTTTTGTATGTGATGACAGTGCAGTGCAATATTATCTGTATTCAAAATAATAGAATGCGTGTAAGGATCTTGATTGAGTAAGAGAAACGTCATGAAGCAGGTGAAATCGCAGGTTGGAGTTTGTATTCAATAACCTGATAAGACGCGCCGGCCATTTTGAATTCCGTCGCAGCCGCGTTGCCATGGTTACCGCTTTGTCGCATGCGTAGGCGCGTCCCGCTGCTAACGTATTCGTCTTAAAGTGTTGCAAGTTGTAAATTTTCCTTTTAATATCCACGTTAATGCGCGTAATAATGAAGCTTCCATATAATGTATTCAACTTTTATACTATACCTTAATGTGGATACCATAATACACTTTGATAATCCTTTAATTAAAGTCTTAAAAAATAACTCTAACGGTCTCGATTTACAAGCGGTAGTCCTTTTGAAGTGCGCGTCGCATTTTTGCCTGTGTCCGTAATCGTAAAATTTTTTTCGTCGACTTTAATAAAATGCTACAGATAATGAAAAAATGTTATCGTGTATTTTTAAAATTTGCAGTTTTAGTATTTTAAAGTGACTTTAAAACAAAGAGGTCTTTATATATCAACTGATGAGCCAATTCGTGAATAGATTAACTAAAATTTTTAGTGCAATATAGATTAATTATAATTCTTAGAAAAGTTTTAGTGCAATAATATATTTTTAGCGCATGATTATTTTTTAAAAGTGGTAGGACTCTTACAGAGTCCGATTGAGGTGGTACCACTGCATTGCCAGATATTCTGCCTTCAAGTAGTAATGTGTAAGCACTACTGTGTTCCGGTTTGAAGAGCAATGATGCTAGTTAAAATATAAAGCAAACAGACCATCTAATATCTAGCATAGAGCCAAGCACGCTCTGTGTAGTACTGTGTTGTTTTGGGCAGGCGAGACGCTTACCATCAGGCGCACGACTTGTTCGTCATTTTATCTAGTAAAAAAAAATCTAGAACTAATGTAGTTACTTCACGTGTTTTGACTCCACCTTAACCGTTAATAATTGGATTAATTCAGTGTCTTCATGTTGTGAATAATATAATTTTCATACGATGATGTATTCTTGAATGAATATTGAGACATAAACATGTCGTACGCCCAACAAACTGCTTCCACAATACGTTGTTTCCACCCTGGTGACGTTGTTTAAGCGTCATAAGCTATAAGTTACTCCGTGTTTCTTGGGATGACATTGATTTCGCCGACTGCACTATCTATGGCCACGAATTAATCTTCGCGTTAGGACTTCTATGAATCGGTGTGAGGAGGCCTAAACGGTCGTAAACACCCGGGAACACGTTCGCTGATGTTTCATAGTCACGCGACTCCTAATGATGTGAGTGGACAGATTTATGGACAGCAAGTCCCACGAGTCAATGGCTTCGAGATCGATTTAGAAGCAAAAAGTTAACTTTGTCCATAGATTAAGGTACTGTTATAGTCACCGCTTCGTCACTGAGTTAAAATATATTGACTCATTTTCAATCAATTTATATTTACAAAGTTTGTGTTTTGTACATAGGCGGACTAATACTTGGCTTTATCTGCCAGTCAACCTTTGGGTGGCGCAGAAAGATTAAGGCAAAGTAGTACATTAAATTAACCATAAATTAGATATTTGATATTTGATAAATATAGACAAATATAATAATATATATGGATGCAACCAAAATATCACTTTTTTCGTCTTTAATTCATTTTAATAGCTCAACTATATTGCGGAGCGGTTGGCGATTAAACACTGAACGCTGGGGCTGTCTAACTTTATCTTTAATATATTTCTGTATAAATGATTTGCTCTAAAAACATGGTAAATAAGTTTATTCATTTATTTATTACAATAAATTAACATAAGCATAAGGATATAAATAAGAACTTCAAGAGAATCCGCCTGACATGGTATCACTACATTGTCAGTTATTTTACCATCAAGCAGTAACGCGAAAGCACTACTGTGTACCGGTTTGAAGGGCAATGTTGCCGGTGTAATTATGGGGTATAGAGAAATAGTATTTTAAACTTCTGAGTGACGAGCGCCACGCTGGGCCAAGCCGGTTTTGAGAGCAATGTGACGAAGACATGTCCTGTTCCATCTGGCGACTTGGTCTTATTGTCTCCTATAAGAATAGTAATAACAATAAAGAGATCATATAAATGCTCAATAATTAAATACAAGAAAAAAAAATATTTCCATTGACGACAGTCCTTGAAAAGCGACATTTCGAATTGTGCGGTGTCGGTGGGTTTTTTAATGTTGCCGATTGACGATTCGAACGCGCTTTTCGGTGGCGGTATTCGTAAACAATATGTTTTTATGACGTTGATCACTCTCATTATGTAAATGCGATTGCATCGTGCGGGGTTCTTGATGCGTTTTCGATTTCTCTCCCGACGTCGGCGCCAAGCGGAGTGTATCGCGGTAACATGCGATTTTTTTACATGCACCTAATTAGACGCTTGACTTGCGATTACGCGAGTAGAAAGTGAGAGTTATAGAACTGTTCTAGCTCTTAGTCTATCTTCTGTATGAACTTGTATCAAATTTTCGAGGCCGAAAAAATGCATTTATGTTTTGTCACGTTATTTTTTTACATTACATTTAAGTGGTAGGATTATTGCAGAGTCCGATTGGGGCGGTACCACTGCATTGCCAGATATTCCTCCGCCAAGCAATAGTGTGTAAGCACTACCGTGTTCCAGTTTGAAGGTAATGAAGCCATCGAAATTACAGGGCAAAGAGATAGATCATCTAATATCTCTCGGTGACGAGCGCACAGAGTCAAGCACGCTCTGTAAGGTGCTGGGTTGTTATGGGCAGGCGTGACGCTTACTATCAGTCCCACGACTTGCTCGTCTCGTCGCTTTATCCCGTAAAAAAAATTAAAAGGTTGTAATGCGCAGAAAGAGACTAAAATCATTTATTCATTAGATGCTATTTGATAAGTTAATTAATTTAATGCAACTAGTGTTAATTGTGGTCTTTGAGTGTGGCTGTAAGTTATATTGCTTTTAATAAACTAGACCATCGTCGTTGAATGCACATATTTAAGTGATACTTCTAGTGTCCAGACATTAGAAGTATCACTTAAATATGTGCGTTCAACGATTTGAATCCCTGACCTCCAAATTTCTCGGTGAACTCACAACTTCAAACACAAAATAAATATTATAGACAAAATAACACAAAACCGGTGAGGGTCGACTTATTTATAGTAGGTTTTCGTTTTAATTACAACATCTGTGCTGTTTTTTTTCGGTTTTCGATACTGGAAATCTCGATAGCGTTTACAATGATCGGCAAAATTAATGCGATTCATAATTTAATTTTGCGTCGGCGGTGTACGATTACACCGTGTGTGGTCGCCGGTGGACGTTGTGGTCATTTTTATAGCAGTGCAATATAATTTCCCAACTTTGATACCTACACGTGGAAATGAGAATGTTTTGTAAGTGGTAGGACTCTTGCAGAGTCCGACTGGGGCGGTACCACTGCATTGAGAGATATTTTGCCGCAAAGCAGTAATGTGTAAGCACTACAGTTTTCCGGATTGAATAGCAATGATGCCAGTGTAATTACAGGACAAAAAGATGGCCCATCCAATATCGGTGGGTGACGAGCGCAGCACAGAACCAAGAATGCTGCGTGTGGTACTGTGTTGTCATGGACAGGCTTGACTCTCACCATCAGACGCATGACTTTATCACTTTATCTCGTAAAAAAACAAATTGTTGCTTCTTTTGATAGTTGCAGTTTTGTAAGGAATTTTAATTTGTATCTGCATACATTTTCTTAGATGCCTAAAATATATTCTGTTTCGCCCGCACAAGTAGTGTCACCTATGTCGGTTAATTGACTCTCAGTCTGTGGCAATCTCTCAAACTCGATGGTGACTCCATCTATTGCGTACTGTCACTGTCAGTCAGTGACAACAGTGACAGGTACTGAAATGTTACGGCTCAATAATAAAACTGAGTCCCATATATTCTTAAAAAAAGCACACAAATCGATAGTTAATAGCATTTTTTAGCGCCAATCTTGCTTTCAGTACAGTGTAATTAAACAAAATGTCGTCTCCATGAATATTCGTTGGGTGATTTTATAAAAGAGAGTTTCTTTTTAAATACGCCGTCGACTGTAAAACGCTTGATCGATTATGCGCGGTTGGCTCATTTATTTCATTTATATTTTATAAGGCGCGTACACTGCGCGCAGATTAAAACAAGTCTATGAGGGCTTTGTGGATGCTTTTTACGTTTTTTTTTTGTATATATCTGTTTCATTAAACTGAGTATTAATGTGCATCGGCAAATATGGACAAATGCAATAGTGCAGGATTTGTTTTGCTCCTATATTCTACAATACTTATGTATTTATGCCTGCAAAAGTATAAAGTATTTCAATAAGACCACGACGTGTTCGAACGACATTTAAATAATATGATTTTTTAAAGTTTTTTTTCATATAGTATTATTACGTTCATGCGTGGGGTTTTTTTTATATTAATTCATAATTTTAATTCTTAAATAGCAAGTTTCCCAGTGACTTTGATCTGTTGGCAGTATAATGGTTTTGCTCTCGTTGGGCACTCTGAGTTACCAGCATACTGATTGTAAAAAGTAAAAGTAAAGTAAGCAACAGATTATATACGTTCCACTGGTGGGCAAAGGCCTCTTCTGTCCTAATGCGGGTTGGCGGACTTAACATATCTAAGATTTTTTTTATTATTTCTTAAATATGCAGTTTTGCTTACGATGTTTTCCTTCGCCGTTAAGCACGTGGCAAATCAGAGCTTAAAATTGTTAATTACAACAAATTCATTGGTGCTGGTACTGGGATATGAACTCAGGTTGCTCGAGTATATTGAATTAAAAGCAAGCGCCTGGAC
>DWGO01000304.1:0-13146 GCA_018247635.1 Eurytides dolicaon deicoon
TATCTTATTCTCGCTGTCTCCTCTGTTAAGAGGGTATAAGGGCACAGTCCACCACTCTCCCCCAGTTAGCGGACTTCACATATCTAAGATTTTTTGTTTCTTAAATATGCAGTTCTCACTTTCCTCACTGTGTTTTCCTTCACCGTTAAGCACTTGGCAAATAAGCACTTAAAATTGTCAATAACATATTAACAAATTCATAGGTGCTAGCACCGAGATTCGAACTCTGGTTGATTCAGGTTGCTTGAGTATATTGAATTAAAAGGGTGTGCCCAGACTACCACGGCTCCGATATCACGTTTATGATAAAACAAACTATTGTGTTGGTTTTTATCGTGCTTAGTTTGAATTTAAATTGAACTTGAAATCAATTTAATTAGTCTCGTTTCATAACTTATAGTATTATAGATTTAGAGTTTCAGCACTCAACCATTTCGCGTTTCCAACACCATCAATATTACCAAGTTTATCTTTTAGTGGTCAATGGAACTGGTTTTTTCTGTATTACAATTTTATTCATCTTAACCTCCATACAAAATCACAAATACATAGTAACAATCTCAACATTACTAAGTATTTTACCATAGGGTCAATGGATGGATTTTTATTGTATCTTTAGCGCACAATTCTTAATATTTAATACTTGTATACAAACATACAATTCCCAGGTGGGCCTGATCGACGAGACGGCATCGGATAAACACGACGCCATTGAGAAAGGCAAGCGATTTATTAGGAAATTCGAGAAAATTCCACCAGAAGCGAGGGCCTTAACAAAACAACGGATTCGGGACACGCCGCTAAAAAAATTGCGTGAAAATCGTCAGGAAGACACGAAGCTGTTTTTAGACCTAATCAAAAACCCCAAGGTACAAGAAAATTTGGGAGACTATATTGAAAAATTAAAACAACGGAAAAAGAAATGACTTTAATACCTCGTAATTAAATTGATGCTTTTTACGAAACGACAATAACTTTATTTTAAATACCCAGGTGATATTTAAGATAATTTGTAATTAATTAAATATACATATATTTCGTAAAAACCAAAGTTAAAAATAACACCAACCTCATATTACTATACACATCGGCTACAAAAAGAAATATATTTTAATAATCCATCATTATAAAAGACATATTTGGCCGACACAAAAACAAAAGAAAACCTAATTTCTTTGAAAAATGTTTAAGAATACGATATAAATTTGAAATTTAACACTGGGGAGATAATATTTTTCACGCACGTAATTATCAACGAGTATCAGAACGTATTTAAAAGTATTGTTCAAAAGTCTTCGCCCAGCAAAGCAGCTGCCTCGGGGTCAACGGCCTCTGTCATATTCATTTGCATATCTGCCCATGCTTCTCTTTGATTGTCTATATAGTAGTTAATTTCCAATATCCTGTCTCTGTTTCGTTTTATCTCATTCCTGAAAAGCAAATAAAAAACACATCATTATTCAAGTCACAAATAATATTTAATAATTTGTAAAACTACACTATAATAATTTAGAAAAGTGCATTAGAACAACGTGCTTATACAAGTTAGTTCTTTTTTACAATAGCTATTTGTAGTTCTGCAAGGGAAACCAATTATAAAAAGTTTTGAACGGTTTGTACCACTATTACTTAAACCGTTACAAAACCTTTAACATTTTTGATTATTTGACTGTAACATTTTACAAATACGCATCGAAATAATTTTCTTTCACAGATTAATAGCATTTTTGCAATGACTACCTAATCTATTATCGTAGAAACGCTGCATTTTGACATAGGTACCTAAGTGATCAGAAACCAGATTTCGGACCAGTTTTATATCTGGAAATTTTCATAACTTATGTTACAAGAAATAAGGGCATAATGCAAGTAATGAAAAGTAAAATCTTACTTATAAGTAAAATCTTTATAGGAAAATATAAGCTTAATATACAAAAAAAAGTCCTCACTAGGGAATGTACCATAAACGTACTATACAAACTATATCAACATCCTTGATGTTTTTCGTAAAGATAACCCTAGCTTTGAATAATAAAAATGTTATATATTTTACAAGAGAAACTAACAACTGAAAGGCGGTTAAAATGTTGCAGTATTTGAATTCTCCGTAAGTATGAGTGACTTGTCATATAAAGTAAGTTCTTTTTCCGTACAGTAGGAGGTGACTTTATAAATGACTTGACCTCAGAAAATACGTCACGTAATTAAATATTTACAAAAATACAATTTTTTGATCTTGTTAGATCGAGAGTATTTTTTTATAAATTTCCCAATATTTTGAACCCTACAGAGTCCATTTTTGGTTTACTTTCTACCATCTATAATCTTATGACCTACACAAATTTCGTTTTAAGAAAATCTATAAACAGCCTTCGATACTTTACGGCGTTAAAACTAGCGGGCTGTTGTAACGTATAAAATAAAGAATTTAAAACTACGAAAACTCACTCATTAGTCCCAATTATGAGTTGGTCACGCCAATTGTTGGCACGCGTGGTCAGAAGATCTTCGCGTGCGTCAATAAAGCGCATGTGATTATCCGACGACTGCGCTACGAGGTTCATCATCGCATCACGCTCCATCATTACCTGTCGTCAAGTTATCACTTACTAACATAACATAAAACAGCTCTCAGGAGCTTCTCAGTCAATGCGTTTAAAGATAACGACGTCCTTTAATATCTTGTCTTTTTATTTATCCGCCCTAATATTATATATTCAAAAAGAAGCGTGTGACGTGTCTTGTGCCTGATGGTAAGCGATACATAACAACACTGTTCCACACAGAAACTGCTGTAAATAAAAATTTGGATAGAGATGTTATATCTCTATTCAAATCGCAACAATTTTTGAATATAATAATTTTTTTTGTTTAATTAAGCTTGACTTCATGAAGTTCATTTTACCCGTGCTTACCATAGCCATTAATAAAAAAAAAACTTTTAAAACGTCTGTACACATCAAGAAAACACCTTTAATCACAATGTTTAAAACAAAGTCCTCTATGTATGTGATAAAACTCAAAATAAAGCAACTAATTTTAAGAGCAGACTGACTGCAACTAGGTTCAGATATTTTCTTCTTAAACTGCACTTCTAGCATTTCACTCCCTAACTTGTTTCAAACGGTCTGTAATTCGATTTACATGTTGCCGTCCGTAGCTCAATTGGAGCATTCTGTGTTGTTACTCGTTGCGATACAAGCATTTGGACCGTAATTTCATTAGGACGAATAAAAAAACGTCTTTCAAAATCCGACTGGGGCGGTACCACTGCGTTGCCAGATATTCTGCCGCCAAGCAGTAGTGCGTAAGCACGACTGTGTTCCGGTTTGAAGGGCAATGTTGCCAGCGTAGTTATAGGGCAAAGAGATAGTCCATCTTATATACGTGGGTGAAGAGCGCAACACTTGTACTATGTTGTTATGGGCAGATGTGACTCGCCATTTTTTCTCGTAAAAACATACCTCGAAAAGTTCCGGCGGGGCATCTCCTAGAAGGACCTTATTGCCGACAAGCTTAGAGAGGGCATCGCTCTGCTTGGTCGACCACACCACCTCGCTTTCACGCCAAGAGCCGAAAGCCCCTCGCGACACCTCCAGCAGCTTGTTTATCATCTCCGTCAAATTCACTGCGAACTGAGTGCGCGATTCCTGTCAACAAATACATATGTCTCCAAGTGCTAGGACTCTTGCTGAACCCGACTGAAGCGGTACGCAGTAGTGTGTGAGTAATACTGTGTTTCGGTTTTAAGGGCAATGCTGTCAGCGTAATCACAGGGCAAAAAGATAGACCATCTTATATTAGTGGGTGACGAGCGCTGCACAGAGCCAAGCACGCTCTGTTTGGTATTGTTTTGCTATGGGCAGACGTGAAGTTTACAATCAGGCGCACGAGTTGTTCGTTTCGACAGTTTATCTCGTAATAATTTTTTTTTCAAACGGCATACAATAGTTTTCGGAGTAGTTTTGAATAGATTCAATCTTATTACTTCTGTGATGGTGTTATTTGTTATGTGTTAAATATCATGTGTAATGTCGTTACTCTACGTATGTTGAGGTAAAAGTCAAAACAACAAAATTCTGCCCTCTTTCACAAGAAAAAAAAATGTTAAAAAAATACTACGATATTTTTTATATTATAAAACTCAGTTTGAATTTTGAAACAAACTGAAGTGTACCATACGTTTTTATTACATTTACCTCACATTGTTCGTACAGTTGCATTTCTATAGTCATTAGGTTTTTCCAAAGTTCAAACAAAGCGTCGTTGAAGGCCTCCCCAAGGTCCAAAACATTGGGTTCGATCTGTTCCAGTGTCACTTGCTTCGACATGAACTTCGCTATGAGCTCATTCATTTGGTTCACGAGTTGTGCTTTTTTGTCCTCAAATTTTTGCACCACACTACAAGTTAAAAGATTACTAAAATTTGTTTGCAATGAAAATATCTAAATGTATATTTCTTATCCGGTACGGTTCCCCTTGCCAGTATAAACCATATTGACGATTATTTTTAATTAAGTAACGAGATGGCTAAATGGAGGGTTTTGTGGTAAACGACACACGTACCCATAAGAACGGAACGCAGTAGTGCTTGCACACTGTTGCTTGACAAAAAACACTAGAATAACTGGCAATACATTAGTACCATCCCAGACCAACTTTTGTTACACAGTACTACCTACGCCACATATAAACCTTTATTACAGAGTAATAAATTCATTTTAGTTTCATTCCAAATTTTCATACTGTATGAGAACGCCTACATGGCAAACAAACATTTATTATTTTTCAATAAATACATTTTTCAAATTCTTTTAAAAACCAAAAAATCAATCAATCTAATAAAATATTTTCACGTAATTTTATCTTAACGTACTCGTATAATAAATATCATAAACTAACACCGGTTTTCAATTAAGTTTATTATTACAGACAATATATTAATTTACCCACCCTAACCTACTTAAATGTGACTTACGCTTTACTTTTATCAACACTGACTTCAAGTGCATTGTCTACTAGATCTTTAAACAGTTTTACTTCGGCTTGCCTCTCGTTGTAAGCTTGTTGGGCGTACTCTACTAAGCCAGCCATTGTTTCAACGTATTGCTCCTTATATCTAAAACATCAAACGCATGCTTTAATAGATTCTTTTAAATAAAAGTAAATTAAAAAGAAAAAAGCAAGTTAAGTTTCGTTAATGCGTTTTCAATTTGACAAAGTTAAAAAAGGTAAATGAATATTATACTAGGGAAGTTAAGCCCTAAAACAATTAAGGCCGATTTAAGTTAAAACATCTGGAATTTAAAATAGAATACTGGCTTATGCGTAAACAAATACACAGGCACATACACCCTCTTAAATATATTTATCAACAATTGGGTAGAAACTGTTCAGTGTAATAGTTAGTAAATAAATAATATTTACTGTTCATAAAAACTCGTCAGTTCTCCGTCAATCTTGAGCAACAGTGATCCGTCTGGGTCCTTTTCAAACATGGATTCGAGTAGCTCTGGTCCGCTTAAATACTCTACAAAAGAAAGGGCGTAGAACTCAACTTTTGCTTCGTAATCTTCCTTCGCCAACCTCTCTTTCTCTGCCTTTTCATCAGCTTCATCTAACTTCCGTAATAAACCACTGATGATTATAATGCATAAATTAATACATGCCACGGATACAGACCTATCTCATTTTTGGAGCAATATAAATTTATCAATTTATTATTCATTATAAGTCATCAATTTTATAACAATATTACTTAAAAAGTATAGGCGCACCGACCGAAAAAGAGCTCTCCCATTTTCTCTTTCTTCTTCAGTGATGATTTTGTAATCCAAATAAGTCACCTTAACTAATGCTGACTTGAGGAATTGATACGTCATGGGGTCATCGCAGCATGGATTACCTTTAAAACTTACGGATCGAAGAAAACGGAATCTTCTTAAATAAGCCATCTGAATAAGTGTAAAAAAAACGTTATAGATATCTATCGGCAAATTTCTTTTTAATTAATGAACAAAATTAATTTTATATATAAAACTAATGTTTATGTGTTCGTTTCCTAATTCATTAACTCATTATTCATTAGGCGAATCTTTGGTTGATGGTTTGGTTGGTGATGGTTATTATACTTGCTCTCTTAATTCTTTTACTTACCCTACTTAAATAACTAGCGTTTGAGTAGGGTTTATTATACATAACAAATACAATTAAGATTTTGCTTTTATAGGCTACGATATTTTATCTTTGATTCATTAAAAATAACATTTAAAAACATTGTTTTGTGAAAAATGTATTTTTTTCTATATCTTTTAACATTCCTAACGAGGAAAGTATTTGTATATCATTGTTTTAATTTAAATTTAATAAAATATTAAAATACATACATACCTCTTTGTAATCTTCAATTATATTATCGCCAATACTTAAAACGAGTAACTTAGTTAACTTATCCATATTCTCTATTTTTCTAATTTTATTATGAAAAAGCGTTAAAACTTCCAAATTTTCTAAAGTATCCAGATTTTCTATTTTTTCTATTTTATTGAAAGATAAATCTAATTCATTTAGACCTCTCAACTCATCCAAATTCTCGATGCATTCAATCAAATTATGAGCTAAAGTTAATTTTGTAAGTGATCGAAGCATCCAAAGATGATTTATCCTCAGTATATTCTGAAACTCAAGTCGAACTGTTTTTGCTTCTTCCAAATGAACGCCTTCTTCGGCGAATAGTCTTCCTGCCTCTTCTTTAGGCCCTGAAATTTTAATTGATGTTTTAACAGTCTAAGATATATAGAGCACATGAGATAAATAATCCGCAACTAAGTAAGGTTTGGTACAAAGAGGACATTATATTTTTGTTAGATGTTTCGGATTTTCGTATCTGTATTAGAAAAGATTTAATTACCATATTCCAATATGCATCGAGTGAGCATAGCATTGTCGATAACACCTGGCTCAATATCAGGATGAATGATAAGACTGTTTAAAGACTTTTTTTCACCCATCCTATTCAAATATTAAAAATGCAATATAATAATAAATTTAATCCCTAGACGTAATAATCCTATGTTACGTAGCAACGGTAATCAAAGAGCATATAAAACAATACGTTTGGTTTTAATATGTATCATATGTATTGCTATATAATAGTGTATCATCTATAATATGTATGATGAGTGCAAAGAGCGTATAATCACTTCGTTTTCGTGGATGAGTGATCTAATAAAGTGCAAATATTTTTGAGCTAATCAATGTGTCTATATTCTAAATTTTAATTGAATAACGATTGCGATGACGATGACGTAAAATAATATATATTTTTCTTTATGCCTCTTAAATGCTTGTATATGCTTAGATATTTTTATTTGCTAGCTGTATATGCTGCTAGCTTTAGGAGAACCATTTTATACAGCAATAAACGCCACAGCAAATTTTCATTGAAAATATGCAAGCATATTACATGAAACTTTGTCCCGTAAAATTATTTGGCAAACCATTCAAGTGAAAGTAAAAGGCGCTCCTTATTATGTACGAAATGCATCGAGACCTTAAAATCCCTACTACTATCTTCATATTTCAAAAAAATCTCGATTAGACATTTTGATAAAATTAAAACCATTTCAATCTGTTGGAAAGAGCTTTTGGAATTTACTCTGCTCCTCCTAGGGACGTGCACTCAACATTATGACGACACATAAGCGTAATAAGCGATCCCTATCACACATTAACTCACGCTGTAAATTATTCGCACATTCAAACCGCGCCCCATCACGGGCACGCGTACGGAATTCATCTGTCACCACTTTACGGTAGCACTAAAGATGCCATCTGCCCAACCTCTCATCACACAACGATTACATTAAATAACACACACCCATCACAGCGCGCACATCGCCGAATATGCGGTCCCTGATTAGAAGCCTATACAGGATATAGTCGGGTACCTGGTCGCTTTTGAATCGCTTATGTCGTGATATTATTATTTTTAATACCGAACATATGCTCGAATGCTAGTATTGGAAATTTAAATTTCGAATACGAGCGATCGAGCATACTGTCTCGCGATCAAAATCAATTTAACGACCAACTCTGGTTTCCTATCAATTGCGATTCAAGCCGAGGTTCGATCCACCATCCGAAGGGCCCTTGGATCACGTCGTGTCCCCTCTCCCCCCAGTTAGTCGTATTGTCCATCTTGCGTTAACAAGAGTGGACGGCGTCACCGTGTCGTCGCCGTGCATCAGCTTTGTTGCTACTCCCCAGTCCATGAGCCATCTGCTCATTGGCCTCTTTCGACGAAGCTGTAAAAGCTAACAGCGTAGTAACACACCCAAAAATTTAACTGGAATATAATTACTTTAAAGGCTTAGTTTTAAATTATGTTTATTTTTTTTTATTTAAATTATGTATATTTTAATAAATTAAAATTGATGGGAGAGCTTATTTATCTGTGGTGAACCTCTTTGATTTTGACGTTTGCCTTTTCATACACAGACAGACTATTTTGCTATTGCGTTGATAATACTGACAAGTGAAATCGCTGAAATTATTCTAATAAATATTCGATTACTCTAAAAATGTCTTTTTTCGGAGTAGGAAATCCTTATGGTACGCCGGTTGGCCAGAAAATAGGTTTGTCGAATATATTAGTTAATTTCAATTAGCATAATTTCGTAATAATATTTACTCTCGGGATAGATTTTCTATTCTTTTGTTGCGCACATAAAATATCTCTTTATTAGTATTACAAACTTATTTTTTGAATAAATATTAGTGTTTCAAAAGCTTGTTGTTATTCGAATAGTTCATAACGTAATAATCATATTGCAGAGTGATGTTAATAACTATGACCCTTTGTATTTAAAGACTATATGACGTTACAGAACAAGCTACAGATGGATCTCTTCCGTCAGAAAATTGGGCGCTTAATATGGAAATATGTGATATTGTAAACAGTAGTGCAGATGGACCAAAAGATGCTATTAAAGCTATTCGAAAAAGACTGACCCAGAGTGCTGGGAGAAATTATACCGTGGTTATGTACACTCTCACCGTATTAGAAACTTGTGTGAAGAACTGTGGAAAATCCTTTCATATTTTGGTCTGCAACAAGGAATTCATTTCAGATTTGGTAAGCTCTATGATTTTCGTACCCCTCTACTGTTTACTTTTCTAACATTTTGTGCCTAACTTTTCATTAAAAAAAATCTGTACAATGGGTACATAAATTCAAAAACATGCTCTAACAAAATTAACTCCTTTATAATTTATCTTGAAGATTATACTATATTGAACTTATTATATCTTTTATTTCATGTTTAAAACAGGCTTTACAAAAGTAATTTAGAATTTGCTTAAGAACAATACTTTGAATCATTGGAATAGATGTCTACGTAGTTTATCTGATTACAGGTCATTCACTCTCTAAGTTTCATTTCATATCATTGCATTTACACATTATTGATCTAACCTGTATTACATGTCTGTACTCATGATAAAGTTTTAGGTGCAATTATAATAATATATTATGTTAAATGTTTAACTTTAATACAAATTAGAATTCAGAGTAACATTCATAATAAATGTATAATTTTGAACTGGTCATTATCATTGTCAACTAAAATCAACCTTGTGATAACACTGATCTCATTATTATCACTGATTCATACTAAGAAATTATAGTGTGCTCTTGTTAATCATTTGAAGGCTAATGTCAATGTCCATTGGTTTTAATAGCTGTTAATTTTTTTCCCATTAAAGTTCTGGCATATTTTTAATTTTACTTTTCAATATTGCATTTTTATAGTGATCAACGAGATCACAGTTAGTCCTAATACAGATATTCAGTTGTAATAAGACAATCATTTCTTTGTAACATAAACATGGAGTTGCATTTTTAAAAATTGTATTAGACTTTTTATTTGTCCTTGTCTTTGATAAAGCAGTCTTATTCAAATTTAAGTGTTAGATTTGATTTTTTCTAATTTTTTACTTTGATATTTGTTTTAATTTATATTAAGTGCTAGACTCATATTTAAAGTTTATAAAGAGCACTTAATATAAATTAAAACAAATATCAAAGTTAAAAATTAGAAAAAAGTGCTAGACTCATATTTAAGGTTTTTAAAGAGCACTTATTAAAAAAGAATCAATAAAATTATAATATATCTCTCCACTAAACACACCTATCAATATTAATTTATTAAAGAATTTAGTTTTCACTATTAAACCGGTCTCTGAAATCTAGTTTCATCTTGAATAATAACACTTTATTCTAGCTAAATAATTTTATAATATATTTAGATAAATGTGCTACTGCTTAGTTTTTGTTTTAAATTATGTATATAAATAGTATTTGCTTTAAATTATGCTTAGTAATTGACTGCTTTTCTAATTCACATTTGCTGCAATGATTATAATAAATATTAAGTGATTATATTATAGGAAAACATAATAAATATTTATAATATATACAAAAAGTTGAGTGATACTTTGCTAGTGCTAAGCACTTATTGTATCACCTTTAGTAGGCTGTGTCTTTACTCTCTCTAGACCTCAATTTCAACAAAATAAAATTAACAGGATGGATAAGAAGCAACAAATTTTTATCTAATACACATTTATTTGTTTCTAGGTGAAACTTATTGGTCCTAAAAATGATCCTCCAACAGTTGTGCAAGAGAAAGTATTGAGCCTTATACAGTGCTGGGCTGATGCTTTTCAAAATCAACCAGAATTACAGGTAAATTCATAAAAAATCTTGTTTAATAATGTTTTTATATTGTCCTGATAAGTTAATGGGCATGAAAATATATTTGAATGATTGCATTGTTTCAATTTCATAGAAATTTTTTATTCTTTATTTATAACCAACATACAAAAGGTAGCTTTCATTTTGTATGTATGTTACACCATATCTCTGATGACTGTTAACTAAAGGATTTGAATAACTGTGAAGAAAGGACTTATACAAAAGAGACAAGGGTATAAGAAATTAAAGGTTATTGGACTTTAAAAACTCAACCAATAAACCTTCCTTTTTTTTACATGATAAAGTGACGAGACGAGCAGGTGGTAAGCCTGATGGTAAGCGTCACGCCTACCCATAACAACACAATACCACACAGTGTGTTTGGCCCTGTGTTGCACTCATCATCCAGAGATATTAGATGGTCTATCTCTTTGCCCTGAAATTGCACTGGCATCATTTCCCTTCAAACCGGAACACAGTAGCGCTCACACATTACTGCTTGACGGCAGAATATCTAGAAAAGCAGTGGTACCTTCCCAGTCGGACTCTGCAAGAGTCCTACCACCTATAAATCCATGGCAACAGGATTTTACGGGTTGGCTGTGGTACTTTGGGATTGTTTCCTTTTCATGCATAGAGGTACTAATCTATCTCCGCTTTGGCAGGGTGGTGTATATAGGAAGGAGAATATGGTTGACGATAAAGCATTCAAATTAATAGCCCTTGTTTGTTTACTGCCTAAAAATAATTTTAAGCACTACCAAGTATAAAACGCCACCATGAATTACATTTTATACTGTTAAGCAATAACAATTAATATTCAATTTCAACAAGAACCAATGAAGAACTTAAAAACGCATCTTTTTTTTGGCAGCACAGGATTTTCTGCAACCTCGCTGGGGCAAGGACCACATCGTTGCCAGTTATTCTGTCGCCAAACATTTATGTGAAACCACTTCTGTTTTCTGGCGTGAAGGATAATAAACGTTATTACTGGAATAGAGATATATCATTTTATGGCCATAGGCGCAAGTACAGCGCTGGTCTCATTAGAGTTTTATGTTGTAATAGGCAAGCTTGCCGATTACAAAGAGCGATGTTTAGTAAAAAGAAAATAGGCTCAGTGATTTATTTATAAACTATTATTAGTATGTATGACTTACAACGCAAAGGTAAACTATCGCATATTTTAACAATAACAAAATGTTTAGCTTAACTTATTCATCCTTACCTTACCTTTACCTTGAAGAATCCATGCTGATTTGTGATTCTGAGCCCGTCCCAGAAAGCCGAGAGATATCGTCTGCGTTACGTAGGTGGCTCCACTACTTACATTAAATTGTTAGGCTATTTTCCTTTCTAGGTCAAGTTTTTTGAAAAAAAATTCAAGTATGGCTTCTTTGAACAGGAAACCATGGGCTAGTTGTCTCTCTCTGCTACTGTTTTACTCTGCTCTTACTGTTATGCTCATTTATGTGCTTCTTTTGAAACATTCTCTCTTCAGTTCTAATGCATAATTTACTGTTACAATGCAACTTTATAAAACAAAAAAAGTTTCTATTTGTAAAAGAGTTCTGCTAAATATTTACGAAGAAGTCCATATTGCAACATAATATTTGCGAACACAACAAACGCTCTGCGGAAAGTTCAAGTCAACGTACATTTGCTAAAGCTTAGCACTCAAGACATGTAGACATTCAATTGTTGCGTCCCATACCACCTAACGCTCTAGGGAAATCAATTGACTGCATCAGTCCGCTTCAATATAGACTTTGATGTCACCTCAAGAATTGCGGGCAGTTGGTGGAAATTGAAATCGTAAAATGCATATAACGTATATGAACAGGAAATATTTATTTTTAACTATAATATTATGCCTGCACTTTACCACCTAAAACATGACTATACATGATTGTTTCGTTAAATAAATAAGTGATATGTTTGTTTCCTTTAATTCATAAATTCTTTTTTTATTTATATTATATATATATTTATATTAGTTCGCCGGGATGTGGGTTTGATTCCTATCAGGGGCAAATATTACTATGAAATGCGAGTGAAATTTATAAATGTTAAGTCGCCCTTATAATACAAAAATTTCTCTTAGAGAAAATTTCAAAATATTTCTTTAAATAGGGCAGTGTTTTTTTTTTAATAAATAAATAATTTCGACATATAACTAATGAAAACGCTTTGTGTGATCCGTCGCTCTCATCTTGATTAAGCCAATTTGACTGCTTTCTACATAGAGTCAGCTGATCGTCATTATTTAGCTTATTTAAGTTGAAGTTGGTTTGATTTGTATGATAAGTTTCTAAGAAATATTTAATTTTTTTCTTTGCTTTCTGGCCCAAGGCCCCTTTTATTTAAAAAAAACTTCTAAGTTTAGG
>DWGO01000305.1:0-13129 GCA_018247635.1 Eurytides dolicaon deicoon
AAATTCTCTCGTTACCAAAGCAATCGCTTTACAAACTCAAATCTTCAAATTCGACAAATAACTTATCCGCAGGGTTATTTCAAAATGTATAATTCAAAATAATAAATGTCTAAAATTATAAGTATAATACGGCTCTTATGTATTATTATGAAATACTATTATACTACTTTAATATAAAATAACACTGTTTTTTTACATCATATAATTTGTATGAGACAGATTTTTAATAATAATTATGTCATCGCCCTAAATCAATTTACTATAAATTTGGTTTTATGTTAGAGTTTACAAGATAAAACACTATAAAGAGCAATAAGGCAAAGTCTAAACAGATTATTCAGTAAAAAAATACGTACAAAATAATAAATAAAATTGAAACTAAATAAAAAGTCCAGTCTCGAAAAGTTGAGTCATAAAATTAGTTATTATAAACACGTGCTGGATTTTAAACAGTTTATATGAAAAAAGTAACAGAAGCTCCTGTTGGGGTCATATTACAAAAGTTCTCAACAACTAGGCTACAGGTATACGTATGTATAAGCTTTTAACACAATTTTTTATATTACAAAAATCTTAGTCTTTTTATATATAACTCTCTCTAATTGACTTGTATGATTTTACATAAGCTGTACAAAAAAAAATAGATCGAAAACACGTTGACTGTTAGTCTTAAAAAAAATTCATGGACATTTGACAGTGGAAACAGAACATCATAAATTTGGGTTTAGTAGAACGTACATTTGTAAAACATGTTCATGCTCAAACGTGGAGTTTCGAATTGCATAAATTAAGAGTCAACACAGTTCTCTCTGGGAATAGTGGCGCATGGGAGCTCAAAGATAGCCGCGGGCAATAGAATTAAGTTTATTTAAGCCGAATGCTGGATGTGTAAGTGCATATGAGATTTGCGCAATTTCCCCTATCTCAACCTTAACGTGGCGTTACATTTCTGCAGCACGTGCCCCGAATAGATAATGGCGAAATGAGCGGAAATATTCCCCAGGCGAGGCAATCAAGATTGTGTCGGTTTTCATATCTAATCGCATATATTTCTCGCCTCTTTAAATTCACAGAGGTTTTATGAACTATGAGATAATTGGGAGTATTTAAATAATCAAACGCGAAATGGAATACTATAAACAAAATGTTTAGATTTTTGTGTGTAAAATGTTTAGATTTTTGTGTGTTAAATAGTAAACGGATTGTAGGTTACGATTCAAGTGTAATTAGTTACAAGAGAATTTATTGCATTGCTGGTATGCCTCATTTCTTTATAGAATTTAAATTTTTGTATAAATATTATCAAACGGGCTCATTTAAAATCAGGAAAAAGGACTTAAAAATTCATGAGTCAAGCTTTTGTTGGATGTTAAGCCATTTTAGCCTAATGCTGTATAGAGACATCGTCGAACTTTATCTTACTAAAGATATATTTAATGCAGTCATTGGAAAGTCATTCTATAATAAGGAGAATTTCTTTATTTAAGTTTGGGCAACACACATCTGCATTGTCGATGATAAGTGTTATAGGCGTTGTTTTATAGAGTGAACGTTTAACAGACTGCAAAAAGAACGTCCATAAACACTACAAAATGTTTAGTTTAATTTGAAAAGCGAATAATTTAATATTTACACAAGGCCAGCCCTATTAACCAATTATAGTCAGAAGTCTAGAACTAATATGGTTACTAATACGGTTTGATATTTTTAGCGCTATCAGATACCACTAAACACAACGACCAAATGTTAATTAAGAATTTTGGTTTAAATTTAATGTGACAATTACATTCTGAGAAACATTGATATTAATTGTGTAGATTTACAGGACGTCAGCAAAATCGATCAAATATGTACTACTAATTTGTTTGAAGGTCAGCAAAGTTAATGAAAATTAAATAAAAAAGAGAGAAAGTACATCATAACGAATAATACCTTAGTTTATTGTCCTAATGCCCTATATAAATTGATATGCGCGGAGATAAAAACCAAATCAATCACTGACAGTTCACATTTCAGCTTAGTAGGAAATCTAATGTCTTCGGTAATCTTAAATATCATAATTGTTATGCTATGTTCTTAACGAAACACAGATTAACAGAAGTTATTTGGTGGTTATTTTTAAAATTAAAAAAGATCTGTTTACTAACGCAGGTTTTCTTAAAAAAGGAACAAGAAGAATAGGTAAAAAGGTACTCTTGATAGTGGCTGAACGCGTGCCTTTTATATAATATCAGATGGCTTAGTTATTAAGTTAAGTTATTTCGTTACAAATATTACTGCAGGGAGAAGAAAATCTGCGAAATTGGGTCCCGACTTCTTTCATCACGACCCAAAGCCTTAAATTTGATTACCAGTACAGTTCTGTAACATTTTTCTGTAGTCTTTAGTTCTGTAATATACATCTAGTCAAACAATGTAGTTACATATATATTTATTCAAATTATATTTTTTATTTAAAAAGAAAAAGAATACAGCCCCTTAATAGATAAGTAATTCATTAACATGGTGATGTCATATGTGAAATTCTATGACCAGAACGCGTTGGTACTGAACGTTGAACGTTATATGTGTAATTTAAGAAGAAGTTAAAAATAACCCGCCATAATAAATCGCGTCAAAGTTTAATTTATGAATGACTAAAAATTTAAAAGGATTGGGGTCATAAGTAACTGTAAAATGATATATATATAACTATATAATATAGATAATTAGGAATGCGATATTGTTGTGCAGCGTGCACATGGCCGTTGGTAGAAAAATTTACGAGAGATTTCCGAGCGCAAAACTAGAGCTTGGATCTTGTGTTATTTCGGTGTCGGTGTCAACACGACACTGCTCTAAAAATGTCCGCGCGGGAAGCGGCCGAGTTCAGAATGAGGGGACGGGGTGCGCGGACGCAGAGGGGCTGAGGTTGGGTTAGTGCGGGGGATTCGACGCCCACGCTTTTCCCGCCGCGCCTTGCCGCCCGCCCAACGCCAGTCAGCAACTGTGGCTCGTGTTGGCTGAACCATCTTGTAGGGCCATCCTCTTTTTCTTGCCGTAGGTGAGTGGTGACATATGTATATTACTAACAAAAATCCTGCGAGAGCGGAAAATTCGACGCGTCTCAGTGATCTATTGTTTAGTGAAGTGATTTTTGCGGCGCAACGGAGCACCCATGTCTAGCAATCACCGCGTATGGATACTGTAACTGTATGTGCATTTAGCCCACTTGGGCTTTAGCCCAAACAGGATTGCGAACAGCTCATAAAATTCCTACAATGTCAAATTGGAGGTCAAATCTAAAGACCGATCTAGCATTAGATAATTGAAACTAACAACCAACTTCACCTAGTAGATTAACCAATTTAACACCATTGAGACGAGTATATTTTAGTGTATCATTCATTTGATTGAACTTCTTTTTACTTTGAATATAATGTAGGAGAATATAAATAAAGAGAGTGTGGGCACTACATAGTGTTGTGTATAGAAATGTAGTTGTATATATGCATAATAGTGAACTGATATTCATGGAAAACAAATACGCGGAATGTGTGCCCCTTGCGTCATAACTGTAAACTGTGTAACTGAAGCGCACCGTACTTGCGACCAAATTAGGATACGGCCACGCGATCCAAACTATTTTGGTCGCGCGAGAGCCGAATAACCGCGAGCATATCCGAACACACCCGAAGCTAATCTGAGATTTAACTGAAACTATTTTCGTAAATTAGACTGTTTTCTCTATGACCTGACAAAAACTTTTCCGCATTTTCTATCAGTCGTTTAAATATCTTTTGACGTTGAATCTAGAATGGATAATATCCGGTAAAATAAATTCGCGGTATCGAATGTCGGTTTTTTCACACCTAGATAGCAAGAGTTGGAAGTCCGCCAAAACGTTTCATGTATCACTCATGTCGGACGGTGTTCGCCAAATACGTAATTTTTTTTTGGACGCTCGAAAAGTTATCGGGGATACTTTATCATTGTGATTTTTTACGTGATTCCTTTTGACTATTGCATTTATCAAAAAGGTAAAAGCGATCATAATATTTTTCTCATGTTACGAGGGTAACTTTTATAGAACCATAGTTTGAAGTTTTATTTTTCTATACACTTTTCATAGTTTAATAATCATTATAAACATTCGGCATAGTTTTGATATTAATCTGTGTAAGTTTTCAAAGTATTTTTATTTTTTTTCATATTTTTGTATAATTATATCAAATCATAGTTGCTCCAATTACCTTGACCTTGAAAGTTAGTTATTTCAAGAAAGCTTAGAAATGTTTAACGATTCAATTTTAATATAAACAGTTCGTGTAGAAATAATTTAATTTACTATACGTGTCTCTGTCTTTTGTGAAGTGAACTAATTAGATATTACAATACTTTAATTTTTGTTTTAGGACACCTTAAAGAAACACAAACAAAATGGCGGATGATGAAGTGAGGTAAGGTGTTGACATTAAGTAAATTCTGATGTACTGTAAGTTAATTAATAAGCATTACATATTTTATTTTAGAATGTGACATTATTTATTGAAGTTAATTTACCATGTTTTCTTAAAATTAAGCAACGCGTAATTGGTTTCTCGACGAATAAGTTAAAGTCAAATTTGATATTTTAAATAATATTATAATTTCTTAATCTTTATAATATTGTATAATGGAAGTTGCTATTCAACATATTTTTAAATTTTTACGTTTTCTTTCATCTTTTCTATAATATGAGAGATATTAAGTTTATCCAAAAAATAAAAGATTTATTTTATTTTAATAATCATTACATTAAACAAATCAATATTAACTTGTTATTAAACATTTTCTTTTATACAATTTATCTAATAGGAGGTATTGTTTTTTTTCTTTTTTCATTGGATCATCGATTCTCCGTGGACTTCTGTGTCTGGACATCTTCGGTGTACAAATTGATCCTACGATGATAATACAATAGTATTAAACACTATGTCTCCTCGAGACAAAGGTAAATGACTAATGCATACTAATACACTTACAAAATATACGGACAAGTCACACCAATGAAAATATACACGAAATTGTTAGAATCTGAAAAAAATATGGTAACAAATAAAAGGTGAAAGTAGAGATAATTCGTTTGTTGAAAATTTGAAACTCTCCTTAAAGAATAGATCAATGAATATCAATTGAAATTTCTGTTACAGCTTGATTGTTTATTACATTGGTAAACAGATTGTAAGTTAATTAACTGTCTTCAATATCTTCCAATTTGAAAGACGATATTGACCGACATGATACCTATTGTCATAGCTTGCTGTGATAATGTTTTAAACCAATAATTTTATTGTGAACTCGCATTTTAATTTAATAACGAAACAATATCAACAAATTAAAAAATAAACAGACTGCAAAACATTCGCTAACTGATCAGTGATTATTTGGACATGCTCGTTACATAGATTTTTATAAGAAATTATTCTATTGTAATAACTCACTTACGAACGTGTCTAAGTAACACACAAACGCATAAAATTCACTATGGCACGAACTCACCCAGCACTTTTCTCGAAAACCGTTTTTATAACACAAACCTAAAAAAAAATTACACTGTGTACATTTGTTCTGTGAGCACAATACCGTACGCTATGAAACACAATTGATGTTTAAAACCAATAATTTAATACAAAATTAATACATATATGTTTATTAAATTCCTCTTTGGTTGTATTATAATCATTTTTTTATTTTTTTTTCAGAAAAAGCGTCTCGAGGAGGTAAAGGAGAACGCAGACCAGTTACAATTTTTTTCTCTTATTTCATGTTATAAATCTTAGACTCTATTAATAACAAATTATTTTCACTATACCATTTATATTAACTTTGAAATTGACTTTCTAGTTACTGGATTTGTTAAAATATGATTCCTTTCTTACAATTTTCTGTTTTATATTGGACTTAATATATAAAAGAGAGTTTTGTTAATTGATAAAGTTATAATCTAGATTGGTTAATAGTTGATAATGAATGTTACTAGCTTTAAGTTGATTGTCTTTAGGCGAAGAAGGCCAAACAGGCCGAGATCGACCGCAAGCGCGCTGAGGTGCGCAAGCGTATGGAGGAAGCCTCCAAAGCTAAGAAGGCCAAGAAGGGTTTCATGACACCTGAGAGAAAGAAGAAACTAAGGGTAAGTATTCCTATACGTTAGTTCTTAAATGAAAAGTTAAACTATAAAAAACAAAAGCGATACAATGCCAGTTCTTCTGTAGGGTTAAATAAATCAGGAAGCTTACAATGGACGCTAGATTCTTTCGAGACGTAGATTACTTTCTAAATAAAAGCAAAGAATGGAAACTGTGACAACAAATAATGAATATTGTCTTTTATATGTCTGGTAATGTGTTTTTTATTTTACTTATTTTTACGCGATAAAGTGACGAGACGAGCAGGTCTTGCGCCTGATGGTAAGCGTTACGCCTGCCCGTTATAATACAGTACAACACAGAACGTGCTCGGCTTGGTGCAGCGCTCGTTAGCTAGAGATATAAGATGGCCTATCTCTATGCTCAGTGATTACTCTGGCATCATTGCCCTTCGAATCGGAACACAGTAGTGCTTACACACTACTGCTTGGCAGCAGAATAACTGGCAATAGTACCACTGACAACTCCAGACGGAATCTCTAAAACAGTCGTACCACTTTAAAAACGTGTTATGTAATTAATTGCATCCCTAACAGTTGTTGCTGCGTAAAAAAGCCGCTGAGGAATTGAAGAAAGAGCAGGAACGCAAAGCCGCCGAGAGGAGGCGCATCATCGAGGAGAGGTGCGGCAGACCCAAGAACATTGACGACGCAAACGAAGGTATAAAACCACTATGCAAACAATTAAATAAGCATTATTTTTCAATTTCAATAGACTCATATGTCCTACAAATATATTCTTACACTTCAAAACTGCTATACCTAAATGTATATTCACATTTCGTTGCACAGTTAAGAAGAGTACACAATACAGGGCAGAAATTTAACTGCAGTGATCGTAAGATAAAATGTTGATTCATTTAATCATTATGTATATCGCATTATAGATGCTATTTCGAGGGTTTGCAAAGAATACCACACCCGCATCGCCAAACTCGAAGACGAAAAGTTCGATCTGGAATACATCGTTAAACGGAAAGACATGGAGGTAGCCACATAATCTGCTACCAAAACGCTCTCTTTTGACGAACTCACATGACTTACAAATTCTTACTTTCGTTTAACTCTGTTATTTGCCAAACTATCGTGTTGTCTCTTTTGCGTCTGTTTAACAACGGACAACGCAGTCCGAAGTGTGTTGCCACCAGGAGTCCTTCCAGGTTGCGGTCTTTCATACCTTTCTAATTTATCTATCAATCTTCTAAGCTCTATGTGAAGTCCTTAATCCATCGTGCCAATACTTACACAATTTCGTTTTACAAATATGAAATAAACTTCTGTCTTAGACTCACACTTCTTGCTTACCTTGTTCGTGCTCTGCCATTATCGGCTGTTAGGTCTAGGTCAGACGGTCTTAGTGAATTTCATTGTAGATGGGAGTAACATTTCGTTGATGTTATAGCTGCTCTCACGAGCATCATAACCGGTTACCATCAGCGTATCGCCAAGCTTGAAGAGGAGAAGTACGATCATGAGATGGAAGTGGCGCGCAGAGAGCTCGAGGTCTGATCTGGTTTGGCCGCTAAACAATAATAATACGCTCTTCGTTTGCGTAGATCATGCCAATTATGTGACTAGAACACGATTTTGTTTTTTTTTCAACCGATTCATTTACATTTGCAAATTTGAAAATATGTAATATACCTTAAAACCTTAACTAATGTGGATAACATGTACAATTAATGAATATTAGTATACAAATCATAAAAATAACAACGTCCCGTTATACCAAAAACCGGAGCTAAAACTATATTGTAGATATTGTCATCGAGTTTTAAGAATTTGGGTCCCACTTAGACATTATCACGTAGCTTCGCTTTCGCTTGTGTCCCATAGTTTTGAATTTTCAGTTTCGTATAGCACACTATCCCACAGACGTTTAAGGCGGCCCACAATGTACCGATGTTATACTATTCTTAAAATTTCATATTGTTTTTCTTTAGCGGAACTGCAGACGATATGTCAAATGTACTGGCAAAGAATATACGACCTTGAGGGAGATAAATATGAACTAGAACGAGCTTGCGAACTAAAGAAATTGGAGGTAAACTGCATATTAGGATTGGGAATGCATATGCCGTGAAATTATTTTATTACTGTGTTAGTTGTTACGGTATGACATGATAATTGTACGGCTCACCGCACACACGCACACGTCGCTCTGTCGACAGACCGTATACAAACTCACAAAAATACTCATGATCATTCCGCCGGCTCAATAATATGTATTTCCTTTTTCTATAGAAATGCTCAAGAGAATAATACAGGAGTATTATGACCGCATGTATATTTGTGAGGGCCAGAAGTGGGATTTGGAACATGAAGTCAGGAAAAGAGATTATGAGGTATTGACCGATACTTTAAAACCATTGTGAATATCACGATCATCGATACTGTAACAAACCGTGCGCGTGTGACAGTTCGTTTTGATATTCTGCTTCACGAGTTTTCGGTTGTTTGTTGGATTGTAAATAACGGTTCGCGCGGTTCATTAGTGCTGTACTAGTAGATTAGGTGTGTGCGCGTAGTATTAGTGTATTTGTCGCGAGCGGACTGGCCAGGCCCAGTGGGCGTGCGGTGCAAAATCGATCTCGATTGGCTGGAACGAACATGGAATTTACACGATTAACTTACTCTAACTATAGTAACTGCCATGAGGGTTGTTACCAACTAAAACACTGCATTCACCACTAAGGCGCCGTTAGGCGGTCGTCGCTGCATGCTCGCGTAACTGTTCAAGTATCATCGTGTTCATCGACATGCTGCTCATTTCATCATTCATGACGTCGTTGTTTTGTATCATAACCGTCGAGCCTCAAATCCGTTAATCGTTAATTTATATTGATCAACTAATCTTATATTTTTTATGTTAGCCTAACTGAATAAAACGTGTTGCATGATTTAATTATAACCAAATTAGCTTCAACCTCCCCAATTAATACCCTAAAATAGTATGGCACTTTAATATCTGAGTGTGAAGAGAAAGAGATTCGGACACCGACCTTCACTGCGTTTGGCCGTGTGACGCTTTTGTGTGTTTTTTTAATTATATAATGGCCTTACTGAATTTTCTCTTTTTTATAACATTAGTAGTACCGTTAAGACTATTATAACGGTAGATTAGATCCTCAATTAGCACACGAAAGTGCATTAATTAAACGTGAAACTTCTTGTTCCAAATCTCAAACATTTCTTGTATGATCCGGTATTTGCCACGCGATTTGACTGCCTGCTCGGTTACTAAGATACGTGCCGAAACCTTTGTTTTTAGTTACTGTTTTAGTGGACAGCAAGTGTATTGAGAATGAAAGTGCCATGCTCTGGTCGTTTTGCCCGCTCCTATCCCTGACGCGTCCGAGTTAGAGGCGCTAGTGTGCCCGTGTACATTTTACCCATTCGGACACAGGGCATGAACACGGAATGCTCATTTGTTTCCATACACACCACACCACCCAAGCTAAGCTAGACTAGTTCAATATGTGATCGATTTTGCACCGTCACTCTGTACACACTTGCGACATTATACTTATCATATAGAGCATCGAAATGCAGAAGATTTTTGTCCAGGAAAAATTATACGTTCATCAGAAGAAATTCAAATGATCCAGCGCACGCAATATGTTACAACGAAATGCTGTCCTCACATCTTTTACGAAACAAGTGTAAACCTAATATCTTTTCGTTTGCAGAATAAAAATTTACTTTTTAGGTATTTCCTTTATTAATTTGATGTTCATAATTTTATTGTATACCTCATGTTACGCAGCATTTGAGTGGTGAAATATTGTCGGCGTTCGGTTTGTTGAAGCACAGTTGTATTTAAATGCACTTAGTGTTAATTATAGGCATCTTCGAATCTTAAATATGCAATCAGGTGCTGCAGGCGACCAGCAACCGAAAAAAAATTGTAGTTAGTGTGCACGTAAAAGTGAGAAACAAAATCATATGAGTAGTGATTAGATATTTGAAATATATCATATGTCATGTAGGCAAAGAGCACAAGCTATATATGTATATCAAAGGCAATGATAGATTAGGATGTGGGATCAACTTTCTCGTATGTACCCGTCTCTTTCAGACTTATAAAGACTAAACTAATTTACAGCTCGCAAATAACCATGCCTAATATTCTTAATTCTTTCTCTTCTTTTTATATCTTTAAATTAATCACTATTTTTATGATATATTATTTATTAACTTTTTTCTTTAGAGTTTTAAAATTTTATGTGTTTAACTTTCACATTTTTCCGCTTTAAGTGTTTCTACAGCTGTAGTAGCTTGAGTGTATTGCATGAATTTATTTCTTTTTCATTTTCTTACTTTTCTTTAATTTTGTAAAAACTCTTGTAAATTAAGAAGCATTATTGATTTTCCTACCTTAAGTAAAGTATTCAAGGATATATGAAAGTTTTTTTTGTAACTTTATATTTAAGGTAATGTATTACAAATTATCTATTATTAGTTCTTTACTTTATCACATATGTCCTAAAATATCACATACATGTATTTAATGAAATCATCGTAATGAAATCTGTATTAAAGCTAATTTATATTACCAGATTGCCGACCTGAACTCCCAAGTCAACGACCTCAGAGGCAAATTGTAAGTTATTAATATAATTTTTCACTATTTTGTTATGTTTAGAATTATTAATAAGCAAAAATAATTCGATCAGACACAATTTTTGCGTTACTTATATATTTCTTGAGAACAAATTAGAAGTAAATTCTCATTTATTTGTAACGTTCGTATTAACCTATGTTGTGAAGCTAACAGCGGGACGGTTCTCTAGCCAAAAATGTAATAAATCGAAATTATAAGATTAGCTTCCGCTTCATTCCTGTAAGCAAAATTAATGCACGCGTATACTTGGGCTGAAAGTCATCATAATCGTGTGACACGTGCGATAACATATCGATGTCTCGCTCTTATCGTCTACTGAGATTTTAACGTCAACATTGTTGTGAGATAACATCGTAGGCCATAATTACTATACGGTAGCCTCATACCAACCGTAATATTGGTGTAATTTCCGCCGTAGAAAATGCTTATATTTATACGCCTCTATCAATGTCCAATTAAGCAGGGCTTATTAGTTTAACGGTTGCTTTTAATGTTATATTCAAGTTTAGCTTATATATTGTTTAGGTATTCTTCTGTTTGCATTTTTTTTTCAATTATGTTACAGAATAAATCATAAAAATTAAATTAAAAAGAAAAATAAATATTTGTGAAACATATGTAGGCCATATTACTGAATTCCAGGGATAGATGTCGCTGTAACCATAAAACGTTTATTATTTTACTCTATGTAATATTATTATTATAATAATGAACGACCCAAGTGCACTTAGCATTATCGGTAACGAATAGCCATTACGCGTGACATAATATGTTGTTAATGCATGCATCTTGTATGATGTGTCGTATCGCTATGCTATTTATACACTCGATTCAACGAAAGGAAAAAGCTGGGAGACTATCATTATGCCCAACAGATGGCAGAATGTCTACTATCAACATGATTCCGAGGCTTATTGTTGCTCCTATGGAAATAGAAACAAATACAAAATAAATGAAAAAAAGGAACAATATTAATCCACGTACATACTTTATATAGTATAGTAATGTGGATTTTGATAACCTTTTTCAAGAAAACCTTTATTGGTTTAATTTTTTACTCTAATCACCTTTTTTTGCAACTTCCTGCCATTGAACCCATTGAATACAGCGTGTGGAGAGGAATTGCCTTATTTCTGAACATAAAACTCGTTTCTTCAAAATGTTATATTTAAAAAAAAAAACATTTTTATTAACAAATTTATAACACTGAGTGACAAAAGAAACGGGGTTTTAACATCATTATCAGAAAAACATTTAACGTCGAAAAATATTTTTATATCCGGCCATGTGTTCAAGAAATATCACAATCATTATCAAATAGAAATATAACAGAACGTTACGTTAACCGCTCTACACGGTTTCGTAAAATTTCACATTTGTCCATACATAATAAACAAGTGTCAGTGAGCGGTCACGTCAGTCTCGCATCATAAAGTAACACCTTCACGCGTTTACAGCTTTCTTTGGAAAAGCCATGTGTGATATATCCGTTGCGTCATTTCATACAGGATTAGTTCAACAACGTTCCTAGAATACGTTATGTTGTAAGATTTACCTACACTGACAACCTTACTAATGTTATAAATACCAACAGTTAATTGCTTTTTTTTATATAGAATTACGCGTAGATACGCAGCGACTAAAGAACGAATTTATATATTTTGTTCTGAGAATTCTACGAAAAATTATATAATTCAAAATCCATATGCAGGGCCAATACCATTTATCAGTAATTTCTTTATTTGCTGGCCTCGAGGTAGCTATTCCTACTTTGATACATCCTTTTCTTTTATTCGGAGAGCCGGTTCACAGATACGTAATAAATGTCATATGTGATGACAATTTTGTTCGTAAATACTTAAGCCTAAACAACTGAATTACTAAATATGTACAATATACGATACGACATCGGTACATATAATGTACACACGGCAAGGCTGAAAAAGGCAAATAGATTATTTTAAAGTTATGAAAATAATGTTCGAAAGATCTAATTTTTTCTGATATAATAATTCTCTTAAATAAATTTAATTTTTATATTTTGATGGCTATTTTGAATTTGGTGTAATGTTTCATTACTAAGTCTCGAAGTATTTTTTATGTAAAGCTTGTAATGATAAGTTTTGTCAAATTTAGTTTAATTAACTAATTTAATAAAAATATACTTTTGAGTTAAATTAACGAAGTCCATAAATATTAATTATTTTTTAAATTTATTTTTTGCTAAGGAAATGTGACTGTTAATTTCACAACTGCGACCATCAGGTAGCGTGGCCGAGCGGTCTAAGGCGCTGGTTTAAGGCACCAGTCTCTTCGGAGGCGTGGGTTCGAATCCCACC